>JAANSO010000424.1:0-33811 GCA_036507315.1 Lepidocyrtus fimetarius
ACATTCCTAGTAGCTAATAATCCGGTTGATTAAATATTGCAAGTGGTGAAAACGCTGGTTGGAGAAAAAAAGTTGGTGAAATTTCCGGGGGTTAAAAGCGATTGTGGTGTCTTTTCCGAACACCGGTTTGCTATAGTTTCTTTTTGGGAAATCAAGTGCAAGTGTTTCTTTATATAGTAAAAGTCAATCATCATTCTTTCGTGATGATGACGCGACAAAAAATTTCATCCTGATATTATTTTATAGACTTCTACGCTTCACTTCATTTGAATTTCAACATGTTTATTACATTTCAACCCAAATGATACCATTCCCTATAATTCGGGTTTGATGGAAATAACATTTTTGACACTCCATTCAAATCCTTTATAAAAACTTGCACTCAATTCCGAATCAACAACCTGGGACCCTATTTCCATTAACTTTGCTTGCCGCACCAAAGTACGCACATTTATGTATCTAGAATGCAATTTGGTTCCTTTCATAAACACGCAACATCTTACCCACCTGAACGCACCGTGAACTTGACTTCAAAGAAAAAAAACTTGATTTTTATTCTCTCTCCGAATGTATGTAAATACATTTGTACGTGTTGGAATGAACCAGACTTGGGATGTGTTTGGTTGTCGGATGAAGGAATGGTTTAGTGTGGAGTGCAGTAGCGGAATTGCTTCCAAGAAAAATATTTAATCACAGTTTTCGGATAAAAATTACTACCTGCAAGGACGGGGCATGGTACCATCCCTTCTTTATATACTTTTGGAGGTAAAAGTATTTATCATGTCCATCTGAACATTACTTTGAAAGTCTACTTTGAACAAAGAAAATGAAAAAATAATAGCCAGAGTGCATTTCTTACAGGTAGGCAGCGGGCATCATTCTACCTACAGGGTTCTAAATTACTATCTGTTGCAATGTGGCAAGAACAAAATAAAAAACAAACGAATTAGGGAGCCCTTGGTTTTGTAGGTAGAATAAATAACCTGAGTAGAATAACAATAATAAAAATGGAGAATAAGCAATAGAAAAAATAAGGACCACAATAAAGCGGCTACGAGCCAAACCTTCATTCCTTCTTCTTTTTTAGTTATTTAACTTGTAAGAATGATAAAGGGAAAAGGGGTAAATCTATATTTCAACTATTCAAACAAAACGTGGGGTTTTAGGGTGTAGGCATCTAGACAAAATTAAAGGGACAGAATAAAGTCCAGTTCGTATTTTCTCTACAAGTTATCTTAAGAAGGTATAAAATCACTTTAACAAGCAGAAAATGAACTGGACCGGACTAACTGGATATTCGTTGCATGTGTGTGAGAGAGGGAAGAATAGGGAAAGAGAAAAAAGTGGTATAAATAAAAAGTAGTTTTGTCTCTCTCGATGTTGTTGGACGATGAACCTCCAAAAACAACAACACAGAGAAGCGACCCAGCACTATTAAATTTCGTCATCATCGTTCTCTTCAATTTATCATTGCTTGGGTGAATATTATTATAATATATTTTTAAGAATCAGAGATTCAAAAATTTTTATCTCTTTTGGCTCCACTCCACTCGCCGTCCGTCCATCCACTTTGATTGTCTTGGGGAATGTAGTTTTACAGCATCATTTTATGAAATGAGTCAGGTTAAGGGAGAACTAAAAAATATATATCTTTTTGGGCTGGACTATCTACGTATTTGGTTGAGAGAAAGCCACCATTTCTTTAGAGTAAAATCACGAATGTTAAGATGATAACAATAATGAAAATAATAATAATAATAATAGCAATAATGATAAGAAACAAGTAGTAAAAAAGGACACAAAAATATAATGCTTTTGTACTGTACCCATGCTTTGCGACTTTAAATCCTCAGTCGCATGAAACATGCAAACCAAATAAAAAAGAGACCGGGAAAGACCTGTTAGCAAGTTTTACATCATGTCCAGTCATCATCGTGATCTAAACAGATTCAGAAATGGAGATAATCATAAAAAGGGATATGCACACGTAACATATAAATACTTGCATAAAGGTAAATACTAACTAATATCTTTTTTATTTGTTGTGGACGAGGCTGTTGGCCTGTCTTCTCCTCGTTTTATTTCATATTCTCCCATTCACAGAGTTCATCGTCTCTACTCATCAACACAGATCAAGTTTGTTGAAGTGAATAATCTTTATACAAAGTATATTAAATACCCTTCTTTTCCCTTCAAGCGATATGCTTTTAGCTTACTTTTTTATTATGTATCTATATCCATGCATAAAAAATCAACACGACAAGTTTCCTCATTTAAAAATAATTTTATGCGAAAAATAAAACCTCAAAGTCAGGTTGATTTCATCAAAAGTACAAAAGTATAGATTTTTTGAGATTAGCATTGTCCTTTAATTCCAGTTGGATAGGTAGCAGTTTTCCTTGTTGAACTTGAAAATTAGGACTGGGAATAAAGATAAAATTCACCCTCATTGCACATCTGTTGTGGTTTCTTGATTGTTAAGTTTAGCGAGAAAAGGATGCAAGAAAAAAGTTACATAATAATATTAAGAAGAGAAGACAGAGATACTTTTAGTGCTTAGGTACATACAAGTTCCATGCAGGTGTAACAATGGAGTTTTCTTTGTCAAGGAAATTTTTCCTTTCGTAATGCTCTTTAAAAGTGATTTTCTACTCTTTGCTCCTGTTCTTCAATTCTGTTGCTGTTGTTCTCCTTGTCTGAAACAAATTCATTTCTTATGCTTCTACATTTTCTTCCTTATGTATTTACTAACATTATCATAATAAGTAGGTAGCGTTGTTGAACGCACTTCAAGACTTTTTAAAACCAGGTTGATCCCTATCATCATTACAAAACTCTATTACGTCAAGCTGAGCCAATATAAGCCATCCAGGAAGGCTAGGGCGAACAAAAAAATATGTTATTTATTATTGATAGAATTTTTGGTTTGGATTGCAAGATTCAAAAGAGCCTGCATGTCCTCTTGGTTCATGCTTCGAATGAAAACATTTTCTTTCAGACTCCCTTCTTTCTTTCGAGGCAAAAGTTCCTCAGGTAGAAGCAGCAAAGACATTGAAATTGAAATGATCCTGTTGATTGTCATGTTGATGAAGATCGGTCTAGGAAGAACCTACTGCTGACTTAAAATGTTATATAAAAATCCCATGTTTCTCCTAGATTATGCTTCCTAGTTAGTTAAATAAAATTTTAGTTAAGTCAATAATCAGACGCAAGTTTGAATATACAAACACATTTGAACACAATGGGTTAGGAAGACGTGTGGGATTTTAGGGAGTACACAGGGGTTGATAACTGCCCTGTATGTATGTATATTTGCTGATGATGATAAGATGACGATGCGTGAGTGTGTGTAAAAACAGGCTTTTACCTACTCACATGAGCTGACGATGATGAGATGACTGTATGTACTGACAATAACGCAGTATTTTGTTGTATTCCATATGTCTTCCATTGCATTGTTGTGTTGGTTTCACTAATGTAAATTCCCCTCAGGTAACGTGAACAGGTAACAATGAGACTAGCCAGCAAGTTAACAAAGAATTATACCTTTCCCTGCAGCAGCCGCAAACTGCAGGAACTTGCATGTGAGTTGAAAGAGTGAGAAAAGAAATGAAGAGTCTTCTTGATAACTTTTAAGACTTTTTCTCAGGTAAGCCAAGAGAAAAAATTATTTGTCAGTCAGTCATGTTCAGTTGAGGCGGTGGTGATTGCCTGGTGGTTTGTATGTGGCATGCTGTTTAAACCTTTTGTCAGAAATATACTTGCATTTGACATGGGGAAGAAGAATATGGAAGAAAATGTGATATAGACAAGTAAATGTTAAGTGTTAACTATATTGCTCTGTGTGGCTATTTTTGTGACTTCAAAGTGAATGGAAGAAAGGAAGGGAAGGGGTTGTAGGAAAAGAAAACATTGGAAATGAGGTTGATATCATGAGAAATATACTCAAACTTAGGTAAATATTGTTTAAACTCTTGTTGGTAGTTAAATGGTGTCATGCTGTATTCAGCTGAGAACATGAAATCATTTATAATTAGTCACATATAAGCAACTTACATAACTGTGAACTGAACGTGACAAAAAAGCTCGTCCAACACCGCTCTCCATTTCCAATAAAGCTCAATCATCTCTAAAAATAGGTTTTATTCGTGTAAGTTATTACTTTACGACGCTTGCATTTCTTAAGCCGTATTCAAGTAATAGAACTAGCAATGCGTACTATATTTTTCATTCTTTAGCTGTTCAATTATAAGTTTTTTATGTATTTTTTGTCAAGGACTTTTAAAAGTGTTCATGTCAAATCAAATTCTGCTCGTAAATCGTAAATACGGCCGTGTCCATTCATTCAGAGAACTGCCTGCTATATATACGCATAGCAATGTAGAAACGAAATAGAACACACAACAATAGCAAAAGTGCAGCAATTATTGTCCATTCTTTACATTCAATTCTTCTGCTCTAATTCTCGTCTTCATTGTCATTGCTATTGTCGAATGTTTATTATCTATCTATAAAGAGAGTACAGCTATAGTGAAGCGAATGCAACAAGTCGCCATTCTATCATGCTTCCATCATGCGTCGTTCCTTCTTAATCCCGAAATATAGTTTGGGTTTTATTAGGCTGCTTGTTTCTTCGTAGAAACCGAGTTTTGTCATTGTGTCTCCTCAGAAAGACTCTGTCAAGTCATTTATTGCTAGAGGCTACCCTTTTATAAGAAATATACCTGTCGACCGATAATAATATTGATGAAAATACCTGATCACTCAAATATCCATCAGGTTTCCTTTCGAATACGAAAAAGACTGCTTGATATTATACATTTAATTGGACTTGCTGAGTGAAATCATGTTTCCTTTTATCAAAGTTTTGATATTTTGATTTAAATCCAATGCGTTTTCATTTTCATACGGGTTAGTTTTAAAGCTGAAGTGACAGTGAACGCAACAACGTGCAAGTAGTTTTAATTCAAACTAGTGTTTTTGGCAGATCCTTTAAAAATCACGTTTTATTTTAGAAAATATAACTTTTAATTTTCTTCAATTATTATTTTTTGAAAAATAAGGAGTGCTCATTTTCTTCAATTTTGGATGACTTCATGTGTGGCACAACAATTTATACAATAAATATATGAAATCGTGATTACTTGTAGTCTGAAGTGGATCTTCTCTGCTGCTGAAAATCATTTTTTCTTGTTGTCAAAAGTTGCATGTTTTTTCTATAACAAATTCACTACTCTTACCATCAACTCATTAACGTACCAAAACAAAACAGTCTCAATATTTTCATCATCATTTTAAAAGAAAGATCATCATAGAATGGCAAGCATGCTCGTTGATGATGAAAAGCTGGAATGATTTATTAGTATCTTTCCTTGTTGATACGTGCTCACTATCGTCATCAAGAACTGTTTGAAAGTGTTGTGATTCTCACCATTCTTTGTTCAACATTTCTTATTACCTATATTACTCCTACTACTGTTTTGAATAACTTTTTGAATATATTGAGTTTGGTAAGTTCAGCTTTTAGCCAACGAGTTAAAAATTGCACGCTGTGAACTATGTTGCTGATGCCATAATAAATAACTCTTTCAGGCAAATAACAAATTCTAAAATGTTTACCTAGGCCAGACCCGAAGAAATAAAAGTCAAATTTGTGCATGCACTAGAAATGGCTGTTTGTGAACGCTCACGCAACTCGAAAGAGAGAGTCAATTTCCATTTCATTCACAATTCAGTCATATAATTCCTAGTTTTTAGAACCACTATATAAACTTTTGTTTATGAATACGATGTAAAATACTTATGTCCCGTTTAGTCTTATACGGCCAATTACAAAAGAAGACTAGCCGCTTTCTCGCTTTGCTTTCCTAATAGGTTCTACTTCATCTTGTATAAAAAGACTCTGCTTTTATAATATGATTAAATCCCTATTATTAATATTATAATAATAAACCCAATCATTTTTTCGATGAGTTTGCAATTTTTACCAAAGGAAAGTTTCAAAAGAAATTACTATTGCTCTCAAGAGAATACTTGGCACACTGAACATTGCACGTTTTTATTCTTGACTTTAAAATTGACTTTCCTATTTCTTTGATACATAATAAAATTAATAAGTTTTAAATAGAATCAAGAATCAATACGTATTGTTGTTAACCATGTGCGTGCTTGCTGTGATCTTTATTGTTGTACATGTTCTACAAGTAATGATCTGCAAAAGTAACAACCACAACAACATCCTTAACTTCGACAAACAAGAATGATTATCGTATCAAATTCCATCATTATGCATTCATCATCTTTATTTGGTACAAGTGAAGATCAAGGCTAAGGTTAACCCTGTTTTGGCGATAGGTTTTTCTCTGATGAGTTGCATCGTCAGCATTTTCATGTTGCTTTTGTAAATTTGTATGGCATTATCATCTATTAATCTTGCATTTTAATAATGCACAACTTGATCTGGGGAAAGTGCATGACGCAGGGTTAAATGCAGCGTGACTTGATGTAAAGTACAAAAATTACATTCTTTTTAATTTTTCATTTGTCTAGGTGGGAGAGCAGTTTCACCACCTGCCAATCGGCGTGAATTGGGTGGAGGCGGTGGTGGCTCCCTCATTACTGGGCGCTCAACTGGTGGTAGCTGTGTACAACTCGGAAGTAGCAAGATTTCAGGAGGAGGCAATAATAGTAGTGGTGGAAGGTCAAACAAAGGTGAACTGCAAGGTGGAATAATTACAAGTGTCGTTACAGGCAGACGAGGCAGTGGAGGCGTTATTGGTGGGTCAAACCATGCTCATGGTGGTGTAGTTGTAGTTAGTAATAACAGTGCAAACATGAAGTGGTTCGGTTCTAAGGTCCAAGATAGTGGACCTCAGTTGCTCAGCCTTAGTCCTCTAAGGTTGGATGAAGACGGAGAAAGTATGAATGGAAGTAGAGGGGAAGATAGAGACAATGTGTTCTTTCCAGCTACACCCAGTGCACCTGCAACACCTAGCGAAATGAAACGGAGGAGCCGTGGACGAAGTAAGAATTTTAATTTTTTATTAATATTTTTTACCATGTTTCTAATCTAAATATAATTGGAAGTAAAAGTATGATAGCAAACTTGAATATCACATAACAAAGAAGAGCCTTTTATTAAAATTTCTTTTCTTGTGTCGAATTGTGAATGAAAGTCTTCCATTACTAGTTTTGAAAATTAAAATAGTTTTTAGAATTTTAGAAGCCACGACAGAGCAACAATTTAATATTTCCCTTTTCTGTCACCTCGAAAAAGCTAAACCTGAAATGTCAAATGAATGGATATTGCTAGTTGGAGAAAAGCTCATTCCATGCTTGAGGAGTTTTTAGAGTGAAAAGAAGAAGAGAACTTTTCAGGAAGGAAGGAAAGAATTCTTTTCCTCCTTCGCTTTGGTGGTTTTCTCATTTAAAATAAAACTTGTGCAGTTCATAATATTCATAACAATATAGGAATAATGTTATTCTTTAAAATATACCGTAATGACATATGCTGTAAGATGCTTCATTGTATTTTATCGTAAAACCAAAAGAACCAACTTTACGAGAGTAATTCTCCTTTTATTTTACTATCAAGCATTGTGAAATACACATAAAATAGAATATGCATGGAAAATTCATAATTCAACTCGTTTCAAATGACTCGGCAGCCCTAGCCATTGTAGAATATTGGATTGATTGTCGGATAGCTTTGGCTTTGCATATAGTTTACACGAGTTTTTATGCATATAACCTCATCAATGGAAGATATAAAAGAACTTCAACTTTTCCAAGCAAAACCAAAACTCATTCTCTCTTCCTAAAAACTTATTCTTGTTTTCTATTTATTCATTCTTTCCTTCACTACACCACTCATTTCAGTTTTGTTGATTATAAATTCCAGAGAAAAAGTTTTACTTTTCTCTGTTTTTCAGAAGAGAAAGTATCTTTGTGTCATGCCGCACGTGCCATTTCACCGTTTTTGTCAATTTTCCTCGTCTTTTCAAACGTAATTGTGAGATGTAAAACAAAAAGTTTATCTATTTCATGCATGTATGCATTGCAATATCCTTCAAGTTTCTTCTCACAGTCATCCCTTCCTGATGTCACGTCCTTGTCATATAATATTACTCAACCTTTGCATCATCATCATTCATTGAATAAATTCTACTAAAGAGATCTTTCCTATAGATCCTTGCTTTCCTTTCGATACAAGGAAATGCCAATATTTTCTATATGAACCTGACAGTCGGATTTGATTTAATTGTATAAATTGGCAAAGTAAGCACACCCAACAAAATCTTGTCTTGCAATCCAATGAACTTTCAGCAAGCACATTGGAATCCTTTGTAGTTTTTATTCATTTCATCGGTAATACATTTGTTTTAGTTATCTATTTGTCGTGTCATCCCTTGTCAACGTTTCCTTTTGTTTTGGAATTGGATACTGTGCAATTTATGCATTGATCAAATACCTACATTGCATATTGTGCTGCTTTAAAATGCACTCGATTGCTGCAAGGTCTTTCTCTGCAATTTCCGTTAGTCAACACCAACTTTACCATCTCCCTACATGGCAACTGGAGCAGTAAAAGCAATCCCTTGTTTTCCTTGTTATATCGGAAACAAGTGAAAATTGATCTTGTCAGCTAAAAAACTACAACTCACTTGTCGGTACTTCAAGTTTGTCCTTGTCGTTGAATGATTTAGGAGATTTTACAAGTCGCTCACTATTTGCTTGCACTAATGGTACTGACACCATTCTACCTGCGTTGCCGACAGGTTGACAAAGGAGTTGTCCCCCCACGATAATCTATAATTGTTGTACTGAGAGCAAAATCCAAAAGTGCTTTTGACGGATTGATGATGTATGCGAATTGTGAGTGATGTGTGAATGGGCATACTGAATATTTAAAGATGACAATGACAAGGATAATCTCATTTCGTTCTTTTCTTAAGTTCTGGCTTTTAATAATGTGTTTGTCTCACTTTATATTTAACATTGGTATAAATATGTGAACCACATAATGCTTATTACAATTTTTTGTGAGCACGTGTCATCATTCATTCATGGCTGGCACAATATTTTAAAAAATATTCTGCACTCGTCTCTCGTGGTTATTGCTGTGGTTTTGATAGACAGACGGCAATAAATTCTCCATTCATATTTTAGTACTCCGTCGTAAAAAACGGGTTAACTTAATATTGTAATCTGTTTAGTAGTGCGTTTTGCTATGGTTTTGCTGTTCAATTTTTCACCTGCTTCCTTCCTACCATTAAGGCTGAGTAGTTTATAGCCATCCGAGTAACCAATCCACTGTGAAAAATTTTGTCTGTTTGTAAATTATTTGTTTAAATATTTCACGCTAACAATTTGCTCTATTGTTGATGGCGCTTTTAACATAAATAATCCGTCAAGACAAAAAAGCCAAGATAATATGACTGATCCTGTAGCAATAATAATGGAAAACGTGCAAAAGTGTTCAAAAAGTTTCTTCTCTTTTGAATAAGCAAAAAGAGAAAATGTATAAATGAGTGTTTTGAAACTTACATAGTAATATTACCCTTCGATAGTACTGCAAACTGTCATTTTTTGCTTTTAAATTCACAAACATTAAAAAATCTAATCCTCCTGTGAAAAATAAACTTGGCAAAATCTGAAGTTTACATTATGAATCTGATGGCGTCCCTTTTCGGCTTTCCCAGTTTGCATATGGAGAGAAACAAAAAATGTTGGCATGTCCTTTATTAAAGATACGATGACAGAAAACATGAAGTAGAGGAGGCTCTTTTCCATTATCTTTCATCCATTCATTTGTTTATTCTGCGTCAGTGAAAGGCTTAAAAATCTTGAAGTTAAACGGTGTAGATGGCATATAAGATTTTCTGACAGATTTGCTTATGATAGGAAAACTATCTACACCCCACCATAAATATTATTTTTAAAATATGTGAATAAAGTAAGCAACGGGGATAAAGGGAAGAAATAAAAAGTTTTTATTATCACAGTAAAAAATTGCATCTTTATATCGCAATATTAAATATTTTTGCTACAACTGCTTTGGCAAAAAAATGTGCAGACTGAATTTAAAGTATGAAAAGGGAACTATTGTAAAAAGGGTTGGGGTCTATTTAATCTTTTCAAAAAATATTACTTTTATGTATTATTTATTATACAGATATGATTTATCCTCGCATATTTTATTCCATCTTACTCTGTATTTATTCGCAAAAATATCTGAATCAGCAGTCGCAGGAACAAGGGAGAATGGTGCTTGCTCCCTTAAGAGTATCTGCGGAGACGAATATGACATACCTCCGAACCGCAAAAAACAAACCGACTTTTGATAAAAAAGGAAAGGAAATGGGATTTATGCGAATACAATGTTGAATAGAGTTAACTGACTTTTCATAAAAAAGCATACGGAGTAATGAAGAGTGCTCACAATTTAAATCACGGTAGGTTGTATAAAATACTTGACAGCGGTGGCAATCCAATTTTTGCGGTAAAATCAACTCCATCATCGTCTTTCTCAAAAGCACGAACTTTTATGATAAAATAGGAATGGAATTTTAAACTAAAGTGAATCTTCGGATACAGATTACTGCAAATAAAATGTTTTTCTGATTTCAAAGTCTCACGCAGTATTATCCCAAAAGCCAGCGGCATTTCTCTTTCTCTTTCTGCATTCCATTCACAAATTTTACAAAAAAAAATACAAACAAAACTCTTTCTTGCTCAATTCAATTCAGACAAAAGTGAACAAGAGCATTGAGAGTGAATGGGCAAGTAAAAAGCAAGTAGAAGCAAAGATTGAAGAAATGAATTGCTCGTTTTTCTCTTGTTTTGAATGAATGATAAGGAAAAGAGCCGCCTCTGGTTACTTCAGTATGCATGCACGTCACTTGGCGTTTGTAATAACAATAAATTTAAATTTGTACAAGTGAGCTGAGCAAGTGAAAGAAGCGATATCTTTAGAAGAAGCTCATCGTCTTGAAGTCATTGTAATACAAAAAAGAGAGGAACCATGAGCAGTGACGAAACAAACTAGTCATCATTAACCCATCGGACATTCCATTAGTTTTACGTTTTACAAGTATATTATTTACAAAGAATGAATTTACTGAATGGGTTGTCGTGCAAATCATATTAGGATGAGCTTTTTTGTTATTTGGTGAAGATTTTCGTAAATGTAAAAATGAATGAATCAAGAGGGGACGAAATGTTTATTGAGTAGTTGATGCTTAAACCGTCCCATATTTCAGCACGTGGTTTCGTCAAAAAAGTTTTTATGAAATGGAAAAGGGATGAATGAAATGGATAGCGTATCATAAATAACTATAAAAAATAAGAAAATAAAAATCAGATAACTATAATAAACAATAAATTGTTGGCAAGAATATAAATGAAAAAGAGCACATTTTGATGATGCGTTTGTGCATAAAATAAAAAACTCCTAGAACAGTTTTAATCAAATTTGTAACCAGTACTTCATAATAAATAGGGATGGTTTAGAGGAGTCATAAAATGAAATTTTTTAATTAATAGACAGTTTATTGTACAACAGACTAATCGTAAGAAGCTATTGCAGATTTTTAAAATGGAGTGCAATTTTTGTCACTTGAGTGTAAACGAGAGGCAGTTTAATGAACTTGCCGTAATCCACTGGTTTTCAGTTACTTTCCCAATGATAAATTTTAAGTATTAATGTAGTAGAACAAATTTGGCAAACATTTTACGTCTTTTGTCGCTGTCATCATCATTAAAAGCGGGCGTTTACATTAGGATTTGTCAGGTGAGGAAGAGGAACTAACGCTATAAGTAGAAACCCATTAAAGCCTACTTAGAGATTGCGTACGCTTCACCACTTTACCTTTAATTAATCCTGCAAATGATTATATCCTTTTAAAAAATAGCAACTTATAAGGTTTAAATGTGGTTATTATATAAAATGCTATTAAAATATGAAGCGTAACATTCTTTTGTGACAAAAATAATAATTATCCCTGGTGGCAATAATAATTACAAAAAGTGCGACATAAAATATGAAAATATAAGATACATGATGATCAGATATATTTTATATTTTGGCACCACGAAGTAAATACAGGTGAGGCGTCCCTTGAATTATTGGCACAAGTGTACTTTTAACTGTTAACATTATCCTATTCAAAGTTAAGCAAGCAATTAAGCATTCATATGTTTTCTCTTAAGGATAAATATTTAAAAGCAAATTGAAACTTTCTTCACATTTCATTGCTTCCTTTGCGGTTTTTAAACGCAGATCATGCCTCGTCTACTTTTTTGAATGCCAAACCGCATCTACGTGTGTGGCTGTATAAATTGAAATAAATTCTTTCATCGTACAATGACAATCACGTCTAATTACTCAAAATGTAAATCCAAAGGGGAAAAGAACTACTTCTTACAAGACTATGCAGAATTGTATTCCCAGATTATAAAGCTTCTTCGGCAGCTACTTTTCCTCATTGTCACCTTCTGTACGAATCAACTACATTGCATGCAGTTAGAATGCGGAATGAAGCAAAAACGAATATCATAAAAATGCTACCATACCACCACTCCCAACATAATGATAGGGATTTAAAAATTTCCTTTGTAGTTTGGTTCCATTATGCCTTTAAGCTACGTGAAAAGTGCATATGCAGACATCATTTGCTCTTTTCTATCTCATATAGTTTTGAGAAGTTTTAGCTTTCAAATTCAATCCAATCTCAAAGTCTAATTGCATACACACATAATATTCTATTTTTCCTTCTTCACACCTTTCCATTACTGTGAAAATGTGGCCAGCGTAAAAATTGAGTTTGCTTCCATTTCATCGTCAAAGCCAAAACAAGTGTTAGTGAATAAGGTGAGGCTCATAAAATAGCATTATATCTTCAGTAAACGTATTATTATTAAACTCATTCATCAGATTCAACAGCTGAAAAGTTAATAATGATTCGAAAAAGTCATCATCAAAAAGTTATACCATTTCTTGTTATTGTGTTCTTCCTAATGTAGCCCAATATACGGCCTACAAAAAATTTCTCGCACGGGATATCAGTCAGTTCAATGGCTCTCCTGTTCTGTTTCCTTGCTTGCCTAGTCACATTAAAAATTGTAATTCGCTCAAGACTCAAAAGAGAAATAAAATGAAAAAATGATTTTTTTTTGTTTTCATTGTCAGTGATTGTGTGTAGGCATATATAGTAAAAGCCTCTGTTTCAAACGACCAAACGATTTTTCAACCATTTCCTCATAAATCATAGAAAAATGCAATATTTAGGGGAGGAGGCCTAAAAGTTGGAAGACTTTGACGTGAAAACTACATTTCACGCTAACATCATCATCGCTACTGCTGTAATACTACTACATCATCCTCAGAAATAAATTCTTACGTCGCACGTAATAAAATATCAAGGTGGAACTATTATTGCCGCAAAATATGAGTAAGCCTTACTTACTTGCTCATTAATAACCGCGAACAGTGATCTTCTGTTGTTCCATCCAATGCAATTTTTATGATTTTTCGTATTCTGTTAAAATTCAGGCATGCATGAAACATCATCACGATATAGCATACAACGGGATCGTGTTTTCGTTCTGAACTCATTGTGAATTCAACTTTGCCCGTAATTGTTATTACCTATTACGAATGAATATGACTTGTAGCAAAAATTACAACAATTGGAAATAGCCTATTTAATAAGGTTAGTGGCTAGGACCCGTTATGTCATAGCCACTAGGGTAATTTTGCATTGCTAAGGCGGCATACAGGAACTAGGAAGGAAGTATAATTGATGGTCCTAATTTTAGCGTTTTGACCAGACATTATCCCGAAAGGTTTTTGCTCTTATATATGGTAATCGGAACTAACTGACTTTACAGTGTGAATCATTGCCATTCATTTTAATCATCTGTCATGAAAGTAAATGATTTGCGCTAATTTATAATGAGAGAAGGAGAGTGCACTAGTAGATGCAGCGACAGAGAACAAGAAGTAATTATGAAAATTATTAGTGCCTCCAGCCAAGCTATTATCATATATTTCCCCCTCAAAACAAAAGACTTTTTTGTTTCTTTGTCCAAATTAATATTACAAAGAAAGGCATCTGCGATGGCAAGCTTAATGCACACGAAAAAGAACGTGTTTGGGTGGTGATGGTAGTAGTGATTTGTGTTTTCTAGTGCTAATGTTTCAACTCTCTTCTGTCGTACTTTTTAGAGAAAACTAGTTACGTACATTTATTAGTATACTGGCACAATTCCAACAATTAATAAGTTGAGTCCCTCTTCTACAATGCTTTTTCAGCTCTAATAGCTTAAATGAACCGATTAATTTCTCCTTTAAGACAAAATTTGGCATATTTGGCAAAGGCCAATAGAATTATTTTTTTTATCAAGGAAAAACAAGCCGACGACTTTGCAGAACAAGTCTTTTTGTGATTCATTTGCATTTTCATCTAAAGTTTCTAGTTCCATTCGTCACCATCACCCATCCGGCTTAAATGCAGAGTAGGCAAGAAAACAAAACTGAAACAAGCTTTATTACTTGTCATTGAAAACGCTGGTAGGGAAGAAAGTAAATAAACAAGAGTAAAAAATCAGAGCAAAACTAACTAAGGAACAACAAATTTGTCACGTTGACAAGAGCAAGAGCAGAGTCAGCACTTAACTACTCATGACAAAAGGAAAAGGCAAAACTAGATTTGACGATTGTGCAAGAGAAAATATACTGCGTAAAGTAAAAATGCCTTTTTGAATCAGTTCAACTTGAGTTTTTTCTTCAAGAAAAGAGAAAAAACAGGAAGCAGACAGCACGCTTAAAATCTGCTCGAAATAACGTCGTTTTTTGTACCACCACCACTGCGTGAATGCATGCATGACAGTGCATGGGAACTTTTTCTTCCCTCCAAAAAAACTTTTTTATATAAAAATCAAGAGATTGAGAGCCCTCCTTGCCTGGAGGGCTCTTCTTAATGTTCATTTTGTATTGTTGGAGTTGAGAAATAAACCACAACAAAAAAGGGAATGAATTTTCGTTGTTGCTGGTATTACTCCGTCTTGAATAAAGCATGGCATAATATTTTGAGAGAAGAGAGGAAAAGGATGAAGAAGTGAAGAAGTACAAGAGTCATGATGATAATGTTATGCTCTAGTGCCATCTCTAATGAGGGAATGTTTCCTCTGAGCTTTGAATCAACAACCGTGAATGATACACTGACTTGAGTTCACTTGTACTAGATTATTAAATGAGACTATCATCTTCTTAAGTTATTATGTGTATTTTTATGTGAACTTGAATGTTCCAACATCCGCTCCATTCACGTTTTTAGCCTTTTAATTTATCAATGTCCTCTTTTTTGCACAGGCATTTCTCCGTGGCTGAGAAGGAAACTACGCCAGGATTCTATTGATGAAGAGCAGCGAGGGGGTGGAATGGATGGGTTCTCATCAGAGGATCGTTTTGCATCTCCAGCCTTATCCCATTACAAACTACCGCAAGACTTTGACCCTCGCACAAGACACATGTCTTACTCGGGTAGAATAAGATGCTGGTCTCCACCTCGAGCAGATACTAATTTAAATGGAGGAACACACAGAGGAGCCCAAACAACTGGGAATAACAGTCTAATGTTTTCAAAAGGAGATGGAGGCTCAGGTACTTTTGGATTTACTCATTCATCCCCTCTTCGAAGGGCTCCTTTGCCAAACCTGGACTATTCGTCAGGAAATGGAGGAGAGCCTAAGTCATTGCTTTCACTTTCCTCGACTAAACTATCTTCTGGCAGACCAACGTCTATGGGATTTACATGGCATCACCATAAAGGAAGGGGGCTAACAGAATTTCAGCCAAAAAGCACTCAACCAATTTCACTGTTAAATTCAGATGAGCTCAAGTCTAGATCGTTGTCTGTGTCGCGTCTTCCCATCGACCAACATGAAGATGATCCTCCTGAAATGAGAGAAAGGGAATATAATAATGATAAACATTTTGTTCCTCCACCAGCAGCATCCTTTGGTACTGATTCACGTGGTAGAAGTCGTGAGAGTAGTCCATGTTTGAAAAGGATTAATAGACATCATTTAAGTAGTAGCATTTTAAATCACCATAATAGTCAAACCAACTTAAGCAGCAATAGTGGAAATAACTTAACGGCTAGTACTAATTTGGTCACTTCATCTTCTCCAAGTCTC
Organism: Lepidocyrtus fimetarius; assembly: GCA_036507315.1. Classification (NCBI taxonomy): domain Eukaryota; kingdom Metazoa; phylum Arthropoda; class Collembola; order Entomobryomorpha; family Entomobryidae; genus Lepidocyrtus; species Lepidocyrtus fimetarius. The sequence continues at coordinate 16,201 of JAANSO010000424.1, forward strand.
CGCAAAGTGGTTGGACTTCCCCCGCTTCCATTACAAACCAAAAAGCTTCAAACTTTCTCTCCTTCCTCAATTGATTATAGCCAGCATTCTAGTACGCTTGGGCGACCTTCCAGTTTAAGTAACAAGAAAACTGGGAAAAGTAACAACTCCCTCAATTTCCAAACCGAGAATGCATCTTCGATCGAACAACTCAAACTGAAATTAAAAGAAGTTTCGGATAAATGCTTTAATTCTGGCAAAATGTCTTCAGCCTCTCGTCTATTTTCCCGATTTTCCTCATCAAATACTTCTAAGCAGACGGGAGATAAAGGTCAACATAAAAAGCACTCGTTGTCATCTTCAAGTTCTACTGGAAGAGCAAGCCCGGCTTCATTAGGGAGAAAAGTGAGAAGTTTGTCGTTTGGGGGAATGGTGGTTCCTCCGTTTGATGACTTGGATGGTGCAGATGCAAATGAACTTAATTCTTCTGAAAACTACGAATTTCGAGTAAATCCTATTTACATGGAAGAAGACGATTTAAGGGAGCTAGTCAGTAACCACCATCCACATAATCGTAATGAGCTAGACGTAGAAGAAGATGACGATTTTGTATTCCGACATCATTCCCACCACAGCTCTCACCGTGTTCCGCCATTCTCCTCATCACGAAGTGATCCTAATTTAGACTATCATCACGGAGTGCCAAAATCTCTTGACTTTATCACAGCATCATCTACATCCTCACACTCCAGCAGCGCTGCCAGTCATAATTCGGATGGTGATAGTGGCATCGTAAATGAAATGGGAGCGGATGGAAGTTCTCTCTTTCAAGAGGAAGACGTCAACACCAGCAACGGTTCTAATTCTAGCTGCAGCACAAGCAGTAATAATTCTTCATCTACCAACAACTCCAATTCCTGTTGCACTGTAAGATTCAATGAAGACAATGGCTCAGGACCACCTCCCGTGAAGAAGTCAACAAGTGCTCCAGCATGGGTTCAGCGAGTAAGGCATCATAGTAGCAAACAACTGGAGAACAACAGCAAACATAATGAGTCTCTTGGCACTACCACATCATCATCAAACAATAAAATGAGTAAAGGCTTGCTAAGCTATTCATCTAGACGACATTCCAGCTCCAGTACCAATTTAAATGAGGACAAGCTTTGTTCTGATCTGATAATTCCCAGTCCAGTTGGTTTCGATTCCGTCGGATCAATTCCGAGATCTAACTTGCCTCAAGGAGAGTACAGACTTGTTCGTGTCCCTAAAGTAAACGCAACAAGACCCGGCGGTGGAGACGAGCCAGGACTTGGACTCAGACTGGAGAAGAATGAGGCTGTGGTGAGAGAAGAGAAAGAAAGCTCCTCGTCTGGCTATCTCATTCGATACATTCATCCCAGCTCTGACATTGCCAGGTAAAAGGAATTTATTTCGTTTTGCTTTTGAAAGAAAGTAGAAAACAAAGAAATGCAAGAGAATTAGTTCCTGTCTTGCATAAGAATGAGCAAGAATACCTATGATTTGGCTTCATGATGATGGTGATGCCAATGGAATGAGATGTTTACAACTTTTGTTAATTAAGCTTTTAGATGGATGGAATGGAATGATGATTGCTCTTCTTATATTCATGCGTTGCAATGTCTTTTTATTTCATCATGATGACCTTGCTTTTCCGTCGGCATTGTTGTTTTTTGTGGCGATGACTTGGACGGCACTATGCTTGTCTAATCAAGCACCTTCTAAAATACTTGCAACAGTAGAGAAGGAAGTAAATGGAGAAGTTTCAAGCGGCAGTCCAAATCTCATAATAATAATGGCAGTAAATGAGTAGAAAAGAGAGGGGAAATGTTGTAAAAGATAACAATGCTGCTGCTCCTATTACGCCATTATTATTATGACCACAATCACAATCAAAGACTGGATAGAATAATATTATGACTGTATTACTTTGGATTAGGAACAGGATTTTAGTTTGATATCGCCTTATTTTGCTGTGATTACTTGTTTTTTGTAGAGCATAGCAGAACAAACCAAACATGAAGCAATTTTATGGTAATGCGTTATAATAAGTAATCCTTAATACTTATATCTCAAGTTCGCAATCGGAAGGAAAGGGAACAAGTGAGGGGGTGAATTGAAGAAAGATAAGAAAAGAGAACAAGTTTAGGCACACATGCATGTTATAAACCAGTTGGGGTTATGTAAGTTGTAGTAATAAAATAAAAACGCATCCATCCAGTCAGTCCACTTTCATTTCATACGTAATATTAGTTAATTACATTTATGTTTCTGCCATCATCGTTATCACCGTGGATTTGAACGAGGCAGAAATGTAAATCTCGGTGAGAGTAAAAAATAATGAGGATTTTATTAGTCTTGCTGGTTAGTAGAAGAAGTGTTCGGAGAAAAACGTTAATTGGGATAAGGATGAAGGTATTCTAAATACGGGGATGAGAAAATAATAGAGCAACTATAAACACGTGAAATGTGACACTCCCGAAACCTTCCCACAATTTTAATAATGGTTATTAGGTATTGTTTAAAAGACATTAGAAAGTAAATAAAGTTTAGTAAGATTTTGGAAGAATGCAATACATGTATGATTATAAATAATAACAACTTTGTTCTATTGTATTTGTACTTGTTCCTCAATAAGAAATTGAACTTTACTCCAGAAAAAACCCTCAAAAGTTTGTTAGAAAACAAAAGAAAAACTTTTGCCTTTTATTAAGGATCGTGCCGAATAAAGATAGGTGGATATGTAGAAATAAAATAGATGTAACCAAAAACTGATATATCACCTCAACTTAGCACTTTTCATATCCTCCAGGTATTTTCATTCCTTCTCTGCTCTTCCATCAAACAAAAAAATAATAGAAAAAATCCTGGAAAGGATACATTTTGGTGTGGAAGAAGAAAAAAAGTACCTTGAACAAAAAATAAAGATCTTTCTTTGTTTGCTCTGGAATGTTATTTTCTTTCCCCTTTTGAAATCTAGCATAAGAGGGGAGGGAAAATATTAGAGCATTGAAACGGATGAAATGGGATTGAAGAAAGAAGTTGAGTAAATGCTGTAGAGCAATATGAGAAATGGGATGATTACGATCGATCATCATCGACAAATTTCCATCCTATTTTTTCTTACTGATGCAGCGTTGCTATTATATATAGCACTGCATTATGATGATATTGATGGTTGGCTGTTTACATTGCATCATATCATATAATATGCAATCTCCAGCAAAGTTTGTTCTTCCTTGCATCATTGCATTATCATCTTCATCATTGAAGTTGTTATTATTGCCAGCAGTCTTCTATTCATATTATTCTCCACCCTGTTTTTACTACAAAAGAAAAATTTCTCTATTCCATTACCTTTTTAGCTATTTTCTAAAAGTCTAGCTTTAGATTCAACTTTGTTCCTCTTTTCTAAGGTTGAATGATTTCAAAACTACTTTTCCCTGTTTTTATTCAAAATCTTTACAAAAATAAGAAATGCTGCATTTCCTCAGTATAAAGACGCAAAAGATGATGATGACTACGATGATTAAGCATGAATTAGATGCAGAGAGAAAACAAAATACTAAAATTTGGCTTCTGTCAGATCTTCTGTTTCAAGGTTGATTTTTGTAAAGAGGCAGATTTAATGTCTTTATTTTTCAAATGGAAAATATATTCTATATAGTATTGCCATAAGCAATGATACGGAGAATTGATGTTGTGTATTTCATCTTTTCTTCTCAAGTCCTTCCTTCATGTTCTCTGCTAAAAGAAAAGTTTCTTATAGTCCTTTGATGAAAAAATATTTTTCGAAAGTAGAATGGAAAGAAAGAAAGATAAGTGGAGATGAAAAACTTGCAAGACTTTAAGTGGGAAATGGGATGAAAATCTATGCAGAGTAGTTACAATTGGTAGGAGGGAAAGCCTAGGAATGCAAAAGAGAGATAGATTCAATGTAATTTTTTTTATTTGAAAAAGTTGTCTAAAAGAAACTTTCCTTTTGCCTGCCATGAGAATAAAAAGACATGAAAAATATGCTCTTGCTTCCAAAGATAGATAAAATATTGCCTCTGAGAACAAAACAAAGTTAGGCTACGTGCCGCATTACTTTAAGGACTAACTCATTGAAAACTTCTATGATGAATTAGGAGAAAATATAGCCAATTTAGTTTTGTGTGCTAATTTAATCGTACATTCTTTTTATTTTTAGACTCGACGAATTACGCGTTGACGATGAGATAATAAGCATAAACGGGAAATTTGTGCGAGACGTCTCCCTTTCCGAAGTTTACTCAATGCTATCTTCTGGATTAAAAAGGGACATGGATTTAGTGATATTACGACCGCCTCAATATTCTCCACCTTCATATTCTCATTCAAGATTAGTACCAAATCATCAGCGTCACAGTTCTTTACCTCCGCTGCCGACCTCACCGATGCCAAAATGCATTTTACAGGACAACAAGAACACAACCATAATTAAAATCTCTTACGAGGAACAAGATGAGGATAATGACATTGACAGTAATAAAAAGGAAAAGGAGCGTACGGTCATGTCTTCCGCTTGTAATAGCCTTCCTAGACGAAACAAAAAAGGAGCCCGGGTTGCGTTTGATGATACTGTATTGATAGGAAATGATGAAAAGAGCAAATCTTCTGCAACAGCAACTTCATCTTCTAGTCGAAATGATATTAACTCTGCTAGACGCAAGTTTGTTATTAGTTTAATGGAGTCTGAGTCCAATACAAGTCCATTGGCACTTGACTCGCCAGCTAGTATTGTTGGTGGCGACTCATCTCTTTCCCCTCACGGAAATATTCTCTCCCTTTCGCCAGTCCCGTCAAGAAAAAAGCAAAAAGATGAATCGCCATCATTTTGCACGCTTCCTCGTCGGCCAAAATCGTCCTGTCTGGAAAGAATAGGCAATACAAGCCTCACAATTGTTTATGAGAAGGGTGGTGGAAAGAAGCCTTTGGGTTTCACAGGTAAAATTTTATTTTGTGATAATGTAGGTTTTACAATTTATATACAATTATGACATAATATAGCAATTATATAATACTTTCTCATGTAGAAATATTTTAAAATAATAATAACTTTATAATTGATTATTTTTTGTGTTTTAGTGGTTGGAGGCAAAGACTCGCCCAAAGGAGATATGGGGATTTTTGTCAAGAGTGTATTACCTAACGGTCAGGCGTGCGAAGATGGACGGCTCCAAGAAGGTAAAAGCAATAATCATAAAAGGCAGGCTAGGTGTAGATAATGGCAAAAGAAGAAGAAAAGTGCCATTTTCTACAAAAGGAAATTTCCCGACGTCCACCTCCATCTCCCTTTACCTTTTCTTGTTTATACCGTTGTTCGCATGTAATACCTTGTAAATCCTGTCTACACCTTCCCACCATTTTTGTCCCTTTTTAACAAGACAATAAAATAAAAAGGAGAAATGCGGAATTGACAATGGACAAGTCTCTTTTGGCTTAACACCACACAATACTGTTATTTCCTTTAATGTATATATCGGTAGTGCGTGTATCTATAATCTCAAAGCAGCACATCTTTTCGATACTTATTGACAGGATATTATATTATGAATTACCCTTGCTCTCCAACTTTATTGCAACTATATTGCTCTATCAATAATGTAGACTTTTGGGGATTTTATATCTGTCCAGCATTATTTCTCTTCTGTCAATTGTAGTAGCCTACAATCTAATGTAAATCCATTATCATCTTTGGAAAATATTGATTTTTCTTCACAAAAAGAGTACAAAGCAAAGAGAGATTACCTGTGATAAAATAATGATGACTTTTATGACATTTTTAATGCTTAGGAAATATTGGCACGAGACAGGGATCTTCTTTCCAATTTCTGTGCACGTGTTATGTAAATGTTTTCCAAATAAAATCTTACCGACTCAACTTTTCACTTCTGGATAGGAAGAGCTTTTATTGTTTTGGAGACCCATTTTCCGTCCCTGATGTTGTATTCGCCGCCCCATACTATAAAAAATAAGTTTATTATTTACCTTAAAAATTATTTGTTCTCAAAATAAATTAAAATTCAAATCAACTCTGTTAAATTCAATTTAGAAATTCAATATTTGGAATATTTTCCTTTTATTAAATCCTTCTACTAGAGGGATTGTCTCAATTCATAGAACAATAAATAATAATGAGATGAAAGTAGTACGGTAGAAAAGAGTGAATGAAAAAAGAGAAGTTGACAGACAGGAAATAATTCAAAGGCTTAATAAGTAGATCTGTGGTTTGCTTTCCGTTTAGTTCAAGTTTGTCTCAGAATAAAATTTTGTGGTCACTGCTGTTTCTAGCTAAAGATTGTCGTATCGATTTCTTTTTCTTTAGTATCACGTAGCTATAAAGAAAGCAAGTGAGAGAGAGTCAGGATTAATTAGCTGAGCTTGGAAGGTTACGTAATGCATTTCTAATAGGGTTCTGCCTATCTCTCTTTTGGCAGATCCAATTTCGTCCTTTTTTGGAAATTTCTTTTTGCAATAAAGACAAATGCGATTTATCATTGGACATCCTTGGTTTCTAATGTACGAAATTGTAATGGTTTTTCTTTATTTTTTTCGTAGGAGATGAAATCATTGCCATAAATGGTGATTCTGTGGATGGCCTAACTCATGCTCAGGCACTTACCTGTTTCAAGAAAATTAAGCAAGGAGCTGTGATTCTTTCGATTAATCGAAGAACTACAAATGGAAATGCAGGATCTGTAAATGTAACAGGAAAGATGAAGAAATCAAGCAGTCTGAAATCCCAATCTTGTGACAATCTTATTGATGCTTGAAGAATTCAAAGGAGACTATAAAGAGCATTGACCAGTAAATTAAGTTAAATAATACGTGTTTGAAATTCCAGTTATGAAAGAAAATCAAAACTTACTTAAATGCAAAATGCAAAGTATTTCTCAAATGCAGTTGCTTAAACCCGCCTTCCAACTTTCCTTGCAACCTTTTAACCATGATTAGATATGCAAGTTTTATTTGTTTTTATTGTATCATTTTCATTTTTGCACAAAGTTGTTTGATTACTTAATTTTTAAAGTTTTAAGGTTTTAAATGAAACAATACAATCATCAATAGGTGAATAATTTTTACATATTATTTTGTACACACTGAAACAGATTTTTAACAGATATCGCTTTTTAATGTGCAATCAAATTTTTAATTAGAGATAAGCTTTAGACATTTAAAAAATAGTTGTAACGTATTAATTCAAATATTAAAGTTTTGTTTGCTCATACAATTACCAAATATTTATAATTTTATGCAAGACTACTTAAACGTTTTGTTGAGCTGTGTAGTTAATATGTAAATAGTAAATGTAGTTGCAGTAACGTATACATTATTTGACTAAAAGTAGTATGTACTATTTGTATTTTGTGTAAATAATAATTTTGTAATATTATTTGGTTATAAAAGATTATCGAAACAGTAATCAATGCAGCGTTTATAATGTACGATAACACATTATAATGTTAAACAATGCCAACTTTTCTTGAAATGAAAATGCCATTTTCTTAAAAAGTTAAATGAAAACTAATAAAAGTCAGTTGGAAAATAAAAACCTAAATCTCGTATCCTTCTACTAAACAAACATTGATAATCTTTTTAATAAACCACGGTTGAATAGGTATATATTTATACGACTTTGCAAGTCCAAGGAATCACAGAGGACTTTCAACCACCAATTGAACTAGTCCATAAGTAACAAATTCACTGTTTGTGAGATATTAAAATGAGTTAATGTAATCGGGGTAAACTCGTCATAAAAATTTACATATCCCAGGTAAATTTTAAAAACACGCCAAGACTTAATGTAACATCTCGTAATCTTATTCCCCATCAATACATTTGATCCTTTAGCTTGACCCAGGATTTGCTTTGACACGGAATAAATACGGGATTTTAAACCTCCCTCTAATTCAAATACGACTAAGACAAGGTCAAAAACTAAAACTGAAAACATGAAAATTTGAGCCCATAAAATTTTTGTATACAATCCAATTAGTGAATACAAGCTTATCACAAATACGAATGAACATAATTGAAGAGTTGAAATAACCAGAGAATTTTGATGAATGCAATTATACAATATTGTAAGTAGCTGTAGCTCTTTAAACATTTTTTGCAATTTGAAGACATTAATTGATCTATGCATCATGTAATTAAGAAAGAGTCGCAAATAACATAAAAAGCAATAGCAATGCAGTCCAGAATATACAACAATTTCTAATACTACGTGACTGAATGTGAATAGTAAAATAAACGCTCCGAAAGTTGCCAGTACAACTCTTAGAGCGTTTTCAATCAAACTCCATTGAATTTCGGATCCACTGCACTGCCTCAGAATGTAGAATGAAATACTTCCAGGAAAGCACGGACTTCCCAACATGTGTACACCATACAACAGAGCAACCGTTGTAATAGTCACCATTGCCAAATAAACATAAGCTTTGCAACGCTCCCCGAGATCATATTTAGAGAAGGATGGATACCAGTTCGCCGCTTGTTTGGAAATAACAGAAAAAAACATAAGATTAGTACAATTTTTAAGGTCACAACTGGCATTTAAATACATAATATGTACATTGGTAAATTATTTATTTAACTTACTGTTATAAGTTTGCTCAAATTTAATTAATGAATTGAACAGTAATGCTAGTTCTTTTCGATTTCTATAATGCTCATACAAAATTGGAATATGGAAAGTCAATACCCCACAGTAAAATATACTTGAAATATTCTTCGACACTTCAACTGTTTTTCTATTTAAAATGGTTTGAACTGTAATTATAATTAAATACAAAGCCGCAACAAACGACTTTGCTTTGAATAGTTTTTCCTTTCTTTCATTTACGACTAGCAGACCAATTCTCGTGGGAATATGCAAACTGGTGGTTAATAAGTCTGTAAATTTTAAAATAAGAACAATGCGTTTTAAAAAGCCTTGTGCTATTAGCATGGTAAAAATTGTTCGTTTTTTGGATTTTTTCAAATCTAATACTTATTATGATGCACTGTAGTTTCTATTAGTCAAGAGACAAACTTATATACTGAGCTAAATAAGTGACACGCAATCAAAACAATACATTTTAACTATTTTCTTTTGATTGATTTTGTTTTAATATGAAAAGGGAACGGAAAGTTCTCGACCTAAAGCGGCAGTTTTCAAGCTACGCATATTTCACGAGAATTTACCTGGTGAAAGCCTTAGTAAATATTGGAAAATCCCCACAAATTAAAAACCTATCCTCCAAATGTCCATTTAATCAAAGGCGATTTTCTATAAGATACGAATTTGAAGATGCAAAATATACACAGGTTTGAACTTTTATGCAATATATTTCTGCTCCTTGATACCTACATTGTATTTTCTTGTAACTTAATTATCAGCATTTTATTATTTATGCGCCAATTTGATTAACTTCAGCATATGAATCGATTGTGCAAAACAATGCGAGGTTTACAGAAATAGTATTCCCCTTTTTAATCTGACTTCTAAAAACATTGTTAATTAATTCATATAGAATTAAGTCAGAGGCATTCATTCATTTACGCACAAAACGAAATGACGAATCACATTGCAAAGGAGCACTTCTTCGTAAATATTATTGTAAACAGTTTCTTTAAAAATGCAAAGGCGAGGCGAGGTTTTTATCAAGGTTACCAATACTGGATTATTTAAAGAAATCATGTTATTAACGTGCGATAATATCAAATACAATTTAAAATAATATTTTCAGTCATGTAACTTGAAAAGATAGTTCAATATCTTAAGTTGTAATTGATATTACTACTGATGCATCTATTTTTTAGTTATCTGGAACTTACGGTCTTGTACGGACATTAGTACGCAGCTTTATATAAAGAAAGAAACATCTCTGCATTGATTATTCCTCCTCTCCGTCTCCCCATTCCTCCAGAAATGCATAAGATACCTATTTACTTAATAAAAGTATGTGTCTTATTGCTTCATTTCGTTCACGTCAGCCTATAAGGCAAATATCTATAATAAAATGAAGTTGAAAATTTTACAAAATAATCTTCCTTGTGCTCAATAATACTATGCATTTTAAAAATTGGCTGAACATTTGAGTGCAAACTTTGTCTAGACAAGATAGCTGAAGGGTTGGAATTATAAAGCCATAAAGCTGAAATCTCTTTTTGGTATTATTATACAGTACAGCCATAAAAACTTTAAATTTGTAACTTTTTGGAAGCCTCGCTACTTTCACTTTGATCATTTGATCTAGTTTTATGGTCTCCCAATCGCAACTTTTCCTTTAGTAAAATTGCAGCTTACAGAACAAATAGCTAACATAATAACAGCAACAAAGAAATTGATATACTATAAAAATCTAATCCAGGCAAACTACTTGCTATGCATGATAAAGATATTTAATAGGCTTACTTAACTAATTTTAAAACCTTGTAACATGGAGAATCAGATATATTTTAAATATTTCTAGAAAATCAACTTTTTGATCCATGTAAAAATTAATCATATAATTTTAATATTGCTTAGGTTAACATTTCCAAAACCGACAAATACCAACATTTTTGTCTGCATTTATTGTAGCTAAACATAGTTAGTCCTAGTCCTGTCCTAGAAACTTTTTCCATGCAGGATTTTGCAAAAGAGTATTTACTTTAAGGTCTAGTTGGCATAAATGACATTACAAAGGTTACATAAATACAAGAAACATTTTTAAAACAAACAACGCACGCAGAGAGGCAACCAACTAGCCACACCCAGTATATTGTTATTGCTAAACAGATTTTATATCTACAATTTACACTAATGAAATACCCTTGTAAGGAGAATTCTTTGAAGAAATATTTTGTAAAAGTATTTTTTGCAATTTTTGTTCAATATTTTGGTCGTGTTGAAAAAAGAAATGGTCAAGGGAGGTCGTACCAACTGCAATAAAAACGATATTGAATGAGGAAATTAAGATTGTAGATGATATATTTATTATTTGTTTTGCAATGCTGCACGTGTTGCTGCATTTTAGACGCGCTATTATGCAGCAACGTCACTTCAATTCTCTGGCCATTCTTTCCATATAGTAGCTCATAAAACTGGACATAAATGGCTCCCAGTGAAAATGCAATTATTTTGCTTACCTTTTTCGGATGACTTTTATGAGAAAGTTGTAAATGGACAAAAAATAAGTTGGTCTTTATCACGTCCATATTTTGTCGTCTTTGTATTTGAGTCAGATAGATGAGAACATGAACGACCAAATAAATGTTGCTGCTACTTTGACACATCTTAAGATTCTCATCAAGTATCAAGAGAAATCAAGCAAAACAAAACCAATTTTGACAGATTGAAAAAAGAAATGGATTGAAAAAATGGGTAGAAATTGTAATGCCCATTTGAGACTATCTTTACTGAATCGGTTATAAAACCCAACGGTTTGTTTCCACGACCCAGCTTTTGTTTCCTCGGTCATCAAAATCAATTGGTGCAAAGGGTGGGCTAGAGAATGCTGCTCATTGCCATTGTCCAATGGTTTAGATGTCAAATATTCTTTGAGATGGAATAATGAGAACCGGTAAAGTTGAGTGACTTTTTCAAAGGTTGTCCATAGAAAAGATCAGCATGTCAAAGAAAGAGATCAAAAGATGTCATAAACAGTTTTTTGTCAAATGAGTAAATACATTTCTTACAATCTTTTTTGCGGCTTATGTATTGTCTAGCTTTAAAATGGAAATGACATGATCAACTTCTGGCATTTTTTGTATCAAAGTAAAACACCAAAACGTAAAAATCTCGGTTTCAAAACTTCAAAGTCAATCCAAACTGCGTTCAGCCACCTCATTCAATATAATTGCAAGGAATCAGAAGCAATTTCGTGATTTCTTCAAAACCTTGAAGAATTTTCTTTTCAGAAGAAATTGGTTTTGCTTCCTGTAATCTTTAGCTGGGTGAGATTCCATTGCATTCTTCAAGCAACTTCTCCGGTATGCTGTCCATTTCCTGGAAAATCATACACGTTCCATTTCAACATTCTTTGAAGAAATTGAAGGGTTGATAGAAACTTTGTTATACTGCAGTTTTGTAATGACTTTTAGTAACAGAAGAGTGGTGAACCTTAAAATAAAACAGTATAACCAATACGGTCGTCGTTTTATTTTTCGTTCTAGTACTATTGTATGTAAACGTTCAATATCTTAATAAAAAATTGTGTAGTTTCTTTAAAAATCAGGAATCCGTTGCTTCTATTAAAGGCTATTCATATGCATAGAGGAAATTACGTAATGGAAAAGTATGGAAACACGCGTTCAGTTTTTTACTACAATTTCTTTTTCATTTTCCTTGTTTCTAAGCAGGTTGGTTTGATTTTATTTCTAACAAAAATAGGAAAAGGGCGGTTTCGTATTGGAATAAATGAGTGAAGGAAATGACTTCCGATTGTGAATTCGTGAACGAGTAAAAAGAGTAACGAGATAATTCAAAATGTATTACAAATGAAATGAAAAGGATGAACAAAAAGAAACAAATTTCATCGTCATTTATACCTATTCAACTTACACAATCCTTTCTAATATTAAAAATCAAAGAAAGAGTAGATTTAGATTTAGTAGAGTGTACATTTCACAGATTACATATACTTACATAATATGCCCAACTACCTGAAATTATATAATTTTGTATGTATGCATGATGAAAGCATGTTTTACATTTCAACATTCTCGATGTTAATTTCTTAAGATAGCAGTGGTGAAAGTGAAATAACAGATAAAAGCTAAACCTGTCTGTCAGTGGACTACTTTTCTTCTTTTACCTCCCCTAAAACTTTCTCCTTTTCCATAATAATTTTCCAGATACGTGTAGTTCCTTTTTACAAGTTGTTATTTCTATTCATAATACAAATGTTAAGAATCTTGAGAGCAAAGCTGGACTTTTGTACTTTTTGTACAATTCTGTCTTCAAATAAAATATATTGCTTCTTTGTCTAAATTGAGTGAGTAGGCGTTTATGCATGAACATATTCAAGTACAACTTTACTTCCTCCTCAAGAGAAAAGGAAAAGTTTTTGGAATAGAGCATGCCAAATGCCAAGTGAGTGGCAGTATACCACGTTATTCTATGCTTAAGAGCAGTGCAAAAAAGTCTACTTCTTGCGACCGTAAATTTTTGGTAAAAGCTCATTTGCTCCAAATTTTTTCCTTCTCTTTGGAGCTTTTTGTGGTAAGTAGGCTTATATTCGTGAAGTACCTATAAATTAGTGCTTAGAAGGTTTTGTTGTTGTCACAAAATACATTGTTGAATTGGAATGAATTAGGACAAGGAATGTCCTGCAAGGAGAAAGTGGCACGAAAAAAGACATGTTACAATCTTAACTTTTACCATGCATTTCACTTTCCGACTTTTGAAACAAGACCAAATACGATAAGTTTTGATACAAGTCAAACTCAAATGATAGCAAAAAGGTAGGAAAACATTTTTCTGTTAAATATATTTTATACTACTCTTTTGTATGCAACTTAACAAGAGGCGCATCATCTTTTCCGCATTAGTTTTTGCTGCCATATCCATTTCCATTAAGAATAGATGTGCTCATGTCTTTCAAAGTTTGTTGAAAGAGTAACATCCAGGGTAATGCTAGTGGGAGTAAAAAAGACGAGAACGTGAGGTAAGTGGGAAATATTCCAGCAGAAGTCACAAGACGACTTCTCCGGTTGATCTGATCAACCAAAGCGCAAGCAAAGTAGGCAGTTCATGGTCCAGTTCAGTGTTGGATATCCAAGTGCTAACAGCAAACATAAGTCAGAAAAACTAAGGCTTTTTCCTCTCGCCTTTTCTCCTGGGAATGACTGCAGCTGTAAGAATAGGAAAAGTTAAAAAGGAATGCATTGAAGTTGAAAGAATTATCGAATTCAAAGTCAAAAGTGCATGAATGCGTTTCAAGAAGGAAAAACAAAAGGGAAAATTTTCATTTTAAAGCTTACTCAGTTTCATTGAAAAGGTTTTAAATAAGCTAGTGAAAGTCTCGTCAGGTTCGCCTTTCCGTCAAAAATGCTTCTCTTTGCTTTTCAAATGTTAGTAATCTCTTGGTAATCCTTATACAGAGTGTGCAAGCTTGAAAATATAAAATTCCATCTTTACGCATAAACTCACGTAAACTACTCGCATAATGTCGTAAAAAACACAGAGGATGATTCTTTATAAGCTTTTCTCCGTGATTTTACTGCCACTACTCTCCAACTTCAAGAAGACAGACAGACGGTGGTGAATGGAAAGTCATCATTTCGTAAAGAAGAGTCTTTGCTCCTTTCTCCATTTCCGTTTTTATGATTGTCATTAGTGACACGTGAATGACCTCAATGATGATATAAGAACATAAAATGATGCAATATTTCATTATTACCTGCAGTATATAATAAGAGATGGTGAACCACCAACGTTTCCGAGTATTTGCAGTGAGTTGAAAATCTTTAATAAAAAGCGAGTAAAGTTGACAGTATAAAGAACTGGGACCACCTCAAATAAGAAATAGTTTTGAAAGCTTTATAAGTATCTGCACAGACAATGTGAAAGAAAGACATTTCTTCATTTAGTATATATCTTTCGAAGGATTAGATAATCATGTGGAGTATAGCAATTAACTAAAAGGAACTTAAAATACTCTTAAAATTAGTTTGGAAATGTACATTTCATAGGTTGGATTTAAGGAGAATAAAAAAGGGACTTGAAGTAGTTGAGATTGTAAGATATTTACACGAGATTGACATAAACGCGCAATAATAATTTACGACATGAAAGTTGTTGACTTTTTGGCTCGCGCAGCTTGTCTTCTTCTATAATGATAAAGTATTCCAAGGATAATTAAGAAGAAACTCGTGTTTGTTTTAGAAAAGCAATTTTATAGCTTGTATATTTACCCATTGTCTGCATAGAAGAAATGAGAGGGGGATATTCTTTCTATCAGCAGCTTTTGTTTTCCTTACCCTTCTTAATCCAAAGAACGTGTAAATAAAAAAGATCTTTTGTTTTTGTAGTCTAGTGTTTGTGGTTTTTATCTCTTTTTCTACCATTCTTAAAGGTCAGTTACGCATTTTCTTTAAAAATGGGGTGACAGTTTTTTACATCGCAACGAATGCTTTAAAACCAGAACCTCTATTATTTTGATGGCGCCTACGAAACTCCATTACTTGGTGTTAGATATAAGATTAAAAAGCCGATAAGTATTTTTGACAAAATGAATTTTAATATATAAAAGAAGTTAACTTGAATTTCAAACAGACTTGACAGAATTCTTAAGTTAATTCCAAAATGAATAAAAGGTTAGCTAAAGTTTGAATACTGTACTAGCTTTCCGTTTATTTGACAAAAAGAGTTAGAAATCATATATTCTACTAGCTTGTTAGAAATTGCCCAAACGATTTTGTTTGTAGGAATATATTTCATCTATTTAGTAGATTTAAAGTCGACATTTTTACATTTTAAATACAATTTCTGAGGAAATTTAGAGGTGACTGTAGTAGTATCTAAGATAGTGTATCTTCCAAGGATAAACTCTCGCTGTTGGTGAAGTTGGTATTAATCAATTTTTAACAAATGAATTCCCCAGCATGCAATAAAACTTTAGTGAAAAGTACGAAAATTTAGTTCATGAGTTGAATGAAATAAAATCGTAATCAGAAGTGCGCAGAAAGTGAATATAGGGCACGCAAAAAGGATATAAAATTTGCCTTGACTCTGAAATAAAGGGTAGTCGTAGGTGTAAGTGTCCGGGATACAAAATTTTTCTACTCTCGGTTTCCTTTTATTTCTCCTTAAACTCTAATTTAACGCAGTCCAATTAAATAAATGAGAAACTAAACACTTGAAATTCAGCATGAAACGAAGTACTACTTCTTGTACTTGTTAGATTTAGTCACATATTCTTTTATTTTCATTTATCTTCTTAAATAAATTTTCCACACTTGGCTGGCATTTGGCCTAAATTCTCTTCAAGTACAAAATTGCCTAACCATAAGAATGACTGCGGTACTTTCTCTTTGTCTTCTGTTCCATTTTACTAATTGTAAGTTTGCAGATGAAAAATATGTTAAAACGCAATCTTCCAGAATATGGCTATTATAAAAAGGCACCGTATGGATGTTATTACAAAACAGGGATCATATATGTAAGGGCGTTTTCTGACAATAAACGATGAGTTCAAAGATTAAAGCAAAAACTAAAAGTAGCAAAATCCATTTTCTGTTTTGCTAGCTACCACAACGTTTCATGTTGCTACTATAAAAGGTGAAGTCAAGCTGTTTCAATTTAGTTTAGTGGAAAAAATGTTACAATGATGGCACATTTCTCTACTTGTCCATGAACCAGTTTCCTCCAGGTTTTACGCTAGCCCTTTCAGCAATTTAATATATATCACAGTTGGACGTGAAATGAGCCCTTTTCAAATCTGTTTAAAACGGTTGTATTAAAAAAGTACTTATAAAAAATTCAGTACTCCAGAGAAAAGTTGTGAAACATCGTTATACGCCAAGGTCAAAGAAAAAACTTCGTAAAATGGTACTTTAAACTACGTACAACAGCTCCTTTTTGTACCCTAGAATACTTAAATTTTTGGACAGAGTTTGGTCGGTCCATTCAAGTCTCTCTTTTGAAGTACTTTCAAAAATGAATAGAAACATTTGCTAAAGCATTTTGACCATGTTTTCAGCACTTTAATTAATATAAAAGTAGAGTAAAACAAGCACCATAGGCCTTTCGCATAAATGATTAAACGCATAAACAATGGCAAATGTACATTTATCATGCGGGCTCTGCCCCTTCGGGGCTCGCCCTGATACACTCCAAGTTTGTTACATTCTTACGGAATATAACATTGGGATGCCACGGGATGCAACATACGATTTTAACATGGCGTTGGGATGTAACATAGGAATTTAACGTTGATTTTGCGGGATGTAACATAGGAAATTAACCCGGTAACAGTTTTTGCGCACCTTCGAAAGTAATCTTATATTAGACAAGCACCATAGGCCTTTCGCATAAATGATTCAACGCATAAAGATCGCATATACGCTCCACCCCTTCGGGGTTCGCCCTGATACACTCCAAGTTTGTTACATCCTTACAGAATATAATATAAGGATGCAACGGAATGTAACATAGGATTTTAACATGGAGTTGGGATGTAACACCGGGATGTAACATATGAAATTCACCTGCGAACATTTTTTCGCGCACCTCGAAAGTAATTTTATATTAGATCAAGCACCATAGGTCTTTCGCATAAATGATTCAATGCATGCATAAACTAACAAAAGTAATATTGACCAAATAGCTATTTACAACTTAATTACAACTTAAATTTTCACTTCTCTGATTTTGAACTTCACCATTTACCCAGGAAAATGTATGTTTTGTATGTAGGCTCCCCCTTCGGGGCTCGCCCTCACCAGATAACGCTATTACAATTTTTATGTATCAATACCCTTTGCAACAGACGAATACGTGTATGTAGGCTCCGCCCCTTCGGGGCTCGCCCTCACCAGATAACGCTGTTACAATTTTTATGTGGCAATACCTTTTGCAACAGACGAATATATATTTCTCATGTAGGCTCCGCCCCTT
>JAANSO010000425.1:0-33738 GCA_036507315.1 Lepidocyrtus fimetarius
GTGATATTAGCTTTAAATAAGTAGTTCTGTAATTAATACAACTTTTAAAAGCGCCTTTCCAATGGTGTCTCTCAATAGAAAATTATATTTAATACAATTTTAGTTGAAAATCAATTTAATAAAGACATTATTTGTTGGGCCTTTGTTGGGAGCTTGTAGGATAAATAATTTCATCTTAGATACGATAAACCTTGTAATTTTAGACATTTTATCTGTTGTCTAGCGTATGACAGGAGAAACACCAACTGCCACACCAATGTCATCAAGATAAAAAATCTAAGACATAGAAAAGAAGGGATGAGTTTATCTACTTTTCCAAATGTGGAGACAAAGGCAGCTATAATCATTGTAAATCGCTATAGCTTAATAACAACTAGTTGCCAGCTTGTACACAGTCCAGTTTTGGCTTGTGAGAATTTCATCGAGAAAGTTAAAACAAGAATGGGGCAGTTATTTGGAAAGATGTCTTTCCATTTTTACTCTGCATCGCTACCATCGTCATCGTCACGAACGTCGCCGTGACAAGGGAACATTCCCACAGTGTAAGCTTAGCAACTTTGATATGGACAGTCCATAAAGTTTTTTTCAGGATAAAAGTATAAATTGGTTATAGTATTTTACACTGTTTAAAGTTCCCTTTTTAAAAGACAAAAACTGTTCCCTGAGAAAATCTTGTTTTTTGCAAAAGCAAGATAGTGAAAAAAAGATGGAACACGAGTTGGATGAGTTTTTGCTAAAGTGGGAAAACTTGGCTAGTGTATGATATAATAAAATAAATACCTTTATAATACTTTCACTTATCATCACACCGTATGCCTTCCTAATACAATTCTTCACTGCGAGTCTCAATCCCTTAACGGTGTATTCTCTACGTGTGTGACAGTGTATATTAAAGGATTTGAGGGACGCCGGTGAAAGATGGGGAAAAGAATGGTCTTTAAATGACTAGATAAACGACATGGGAAATACGATAGGTATTGATAGGATGAAACTATCTTTTATTATCTTTATCAAGCTTTTCCTTTCCCATAAACGCTAATAGCTTTAACCGGGTATAATACAATCCTGCCAAATAATTTTTATAAAAATTTCAAAGCATAAAAGCTTTGATGGCGGCGGTTACAAAAGGTTGTTGTCGTTTTGCATGCGATGTAAAAAGTTGAAAAGCTGTTTTTATTACTCAAAAAGTTTAATTAAAAATATTTACCTGTTATGACGACTAGATTGTAAAGACAAGTGGGATACAGATGCAGTGAGCACCCTTGGAGAAAGCAACTCTGGTTCTGGAGGAGCAGAGGGGAGGCACGGGGATAGTGGAGGTAAAGGCGGTGGTGGAGTCACAGATTTTTGTCCTCTAATTTTCTCTGGAATAACGACACTGGCAGAAGAAGTGCTCCCGATCTGAGTGGTGGCTGTGGTGGGAGATTGAAGTCTTGTCAAGGAACTGGTTGTTTCGCGTCCTTCACCAGGAAGGACGGGCCCAGTTTGTGAAGCATAACTAATATCAGAACCAACAGAATCTAATATTCCTCTACTTTGTGAACTGAAAAATCCGGGTGGGACTGGGCCAACAAGTCCTGGGTACACTTGCCCGTAGTTTGGTCCTGGGGGCCCTGGACAACCATCCCCACGACCATCCTCGCGAGAACTCTGTAAATAATGCAGACCATTAAGCAAAAACAGAAAAACAGAGGTGTATTTATTGTAGCAAGAAACAACTCTTTCAATTATCCTCATTAATTCCACTTTGTTCTTTGCAACGGTAAAGAAAACGAAAGATTGTTTGACGAAAAACGGTTAGTGAACAAGCACTAAGCTTCCCGGAAGCACTAACTGACATTATTGCAAAATATTTACAGACTTACTCAACAAACGTAATCTAGAAATAACTTGATTTATGTAGCAATTGTGTTTGAAATGTGATCTCTATCATATTATGTATCTTTATTTAATTTGCACAATACTCTTGTTTTTTAAAATTTATGTAGTCCCGTCTTTCCCTTCTTTCAACCTTTGCCTTAGCAATCAATAATTTCTGATGCTTTATCTACTTTGGAGTTGTTAACGGAAAATTGTAACGCAAGCGGATGAAAAGTATCACTTACAATTAATTAAAACGTCAAACCCTATCAAAACAAAACAAATCATTTGTACAGAGTCCGTATTTAAATTTAGTTTCCATGTTTCTCTCTGCTTACGATATCCTAAGCTGCTTACCCAAAATAATCAATGTTTCACTTGTTAGAACAAAAACCTTTGCGAAATCCCATGCACACTTTTACATTTCCTTTGGTGATTCTTCATATTAAGTTGAAACATCAAACGAAATATAGACTTTGACAACTTCCTTTTAAATTAAACGCTCCACTCTTCCTGCAATTTCTACAATTTTTCCTTCTCGTCCATTTCCACTCTATATCATCAAAAACAGTGTCCTTAATACCATTTTTGGTCTAGCGAAAAAAAGCTTTAATCTTTCTCTGATAGCAAAAAAGAAGGCTTTTTTCCAGTTTTCTCCCTATTATTTTCCCTACAATGGCTTCCAGCAGAGAATGGCCTACTCCTTTTGTTTCTTTTTCAAACTATTTTGTGTAAAAATCCTTTCCGCTTTCCCAAGCCCAAGAATGGAGTGTTTTTATAAAATCGGGTTTCCAGTTGCTTTCATATGTCGCATTCATATGTAATCCATACTTTTAAATAAACTTGTTTTTTCTTCTACTACCGAAAAGAATTCATTCTCAAGTTACATTGGAACTTTCAACTTTGCTTTTTTAAAAATGACTTACAATTTCTACCTGTATAATTCATGTCCATACTGATATTTCACTATCGATTTTAGTTAAAATCGTGAAGGAGTGAATGTTGTAATTAGATAAAATCACTAAAGCATGAACAACAACCTCAATAGATTATGAATTTGTTGTATGAAAAGAAGACTTATTTTCTTTGTGTGCATCATTTCACCACGGTTTATTCCAAGTTTGTGTTACAACTATAATCGGATTCTGTCACTGAGAGCAATGAAGTTGGAAAGATTATCAGTATATCGTCATGCTTGCTTTTTCAATCCGAGTAAATTGTTTTGAATAGGAATAATGGAAATAGAGGGGAAATAAAAAACATTCGATTTTTGTTCCTGGCAGACTAAAAGAAAAAAGTCAAATTGTAAAGGTAAACAAAAACAAGTGAACTTATATTGTCATTGCCTGCATAATTTATACGAGAAAAGTTTACCCAAGATGGCAAGCGTAACTATTGCCTGAAAGTAGTTGAATCTAACACATTGCAAGTTAGTCTGTCCGTCTGAATGAATACTTGATAATTCAAGAATATTTTCTCGTTAATAAAATTAAAAAAATACGTCATTGTAGGATTTATAAATTTTTTATCTAAATTATAACAAGCGTCAAAAAATATTCGAGAAATCCTACAATTTTCTAAGTTTTTCAAAGCTAGCTGTGAAGCTAAGATACATTTGTTTAAGCTAGTATTTGCATTTTCTTTGAAATTTAATCTCTGCATATTTTACTATGAGTTTGCACCGAGAAACTTGATTCTATTTATTCCAACATAATGTTTTTAGTTGGAATAGCAAAGCACACGCTAAATTTTCAAGGCATTATCAATGTTCTAAGAAAGGTAGTGTGAGACGGAGAAAGTGTGGGAGGAGAATGCTCTCTTTTAATATTCACTTTCCCTTCCTTATCCTTTTCAAAGTCAATTTAAAATGTCAACTCCTGCAGTAACGAGATTCGTTTTCTAAAAATCGTGATTTTTATTATCCCGCTTACTTTTTATATTTTCAACCTGTGTGTGATTCCAGTATGTACTAGAAACATTCTAAGCTGCCACGAAGTTTGCTTAGCCTGAGAAAAGAAAACAAGTGGGTAGGGCATACGTGGATTTAAGCAGAGATTTCACGCCATCGTCATCACAATAGCAATTATTTTGCGTAAAAAATTGGTCACATTTATAACAAAAAATTGGGACGTTATTGGTAAAGATTTGAAAATTGTGGAAAAGGAAGACTATTCCAGACTTTTCTAAATTGCCTGAATGATGCATTATAGTAATAGCAAGGTTGACCCAACAGATGTGCACTTGATCTCAGTTCTTTTACCAACTTTTCCTACTTTTCACATAAATACCTGCAAAGAATAAAAAATAGAGGGAAGGAATCGTAATGAAACTGTAGGATAAGTCCCATATTATGGAATAAAATGCTGGTTGGGATCATCCTTTCCTGTCTCCCACTTCATTCATCGCAACCATAGCATATAGGAAGTGTGCGACTTTCTTTCTTTGGAAGAGAATCAAACGGGTAAATGAAATGGAAGAAAGTAAAATTGACACGAGATGAAATATATCTATTTACTTTCAGCGAGCTTCCTCTCACCCAATCCATTTAATAGTGTGCACGTGTGTGATAATTGGTAATTTTTGTACTTACCTTCGAACTTCTTGTTAGAACAACATGGCCTAAATCATTTTGAACGCCGAAGGGGTAGACAACTTCTCTTTCAGATTTTGCATTTGTATCCACTAGCTTTGATACTCGGGAAGCACTTGGCTTCATTCTGTAAAAAAAGAAAAATTCATTTTCACAGCAATCTCACATTATATTTTTGGGTTAAAGCTTGCCAACAAATAAGTCATTTTAAACGAGTGCCGCCGGCTATTTAGTACATAACGACGGGAGAAGGCATGAAATAAGGAAAACGTTTTTTTGTAAATTAAGTTACCAGTATGATATTTTAGGTAAATGAATTTTTTGCCCTTTCACCAAATATTGAAAAAAGAAGAGTATGAAAATCCAAGTTCGTGAATATTCTAGACTTTCCACATTTGGATAAGATAATATTTGCAATCTACACTAAATTTGTCATCTTGTGCCGCAAGTTATATGTCATGATACACTTTTCCAATTATCTTTACTCTAATTTTCATTATAAGATTTATAAAATATATATTCAAAACACAATTTTGGTGGAATCAAATATTATTCATTTAAATATATCCATGCAATGAGTTTCCCATGTAATCTGATAAAGGTGAAATTTGTCAGAGCTATTTGGTAGCGGCGAGGAAAATCCACTTTTGTAGCTCCGTGAATGTTCTTACACAAAATCTTTAATTCTCTTTCATATTTTCCTCGATATTCTCTTCCTTATCAAGACTATTTGTCAGCTACATTTCGCTATCCGGAAATACAAGTTTGTACTAATTTTAAACCTACTAAACTTTCCATTCTCTCTAAAGTTTATATTTCTTATTAAGATTCGTGGAAACAATACAGAGAACATGAAGGAAAACCACAAGAAGGAAAACATAATATTCTTCTTTATGAAAAAGAGGTAAAGACGGAGTTGTAATAATAACACCGAAAGAGAGATATTTGGATAGTTGTGCAAATGAGATGACAAGTTGAAGACAGTGTATGAATATTACTTATTAATACATTGTAAATCTGCTAAAAAATACTGTCACAGAAGGCTTAAGAATAATGTAGGTCTCGTTATATAATGCTGATGTAATATATTTGAAAGTTTGTGAATTCTCGAAACAAGTCAGTTTCACTGGATAATTGGGAGGGACTAGATGATAGTTCGTTTTTGGACAACAATGAGCCAGTTTTATATTAAATTTCCGGTAAATCATTTGTGAGTTCTTTTACGCTTGGAGTGTTCAACAATAAAAGCTGGAAAGGGCCAGAGGCATGGTAAATCCCATATAAATCATGTTCTTTCTCTATTTCACTACCACACTCTCCGCATAACTTTTCCTGTTCCAGCAGCTCCCTCATTTCAAATGAAAGACCCTTTTGTTTTCAAAGACGAGCTAATGAGAAGTTTTTGGATTGAGCTGGAACAATTGGATAAAGGGAAATTCTTCAGTGAAGAAATCTGAAATTGAATGGAGTAGTTGACGAAGGTTTATCCTTCTTTTCTTTTCAACCTCTCCCATCCTTACTATTTGGACAGGGATGAATCACAAAAACTTATTTCCTCGAAGAGAATATTGTGTGCAGCAAGAGAAAGTTAAAAGAAAGTCTTTCTCTAATGTAAGTTCAGCAAATTGAAGAAGGTGTATACAAAGATAAAAGCTAATCTTCTTCTTTTTCCGCTGGTGTGTGGGTTTGCGTGAAAGTGTATTTACGCTAATGCTGCACTGCATTATTTTGAGACGTTTTTGTGATACTACTTCTGGTTTTCCTTGCACCTGGAGCAAAAATTTTATATGGTTTTATGTACAGTAAGACGGATGCGGTCGTGTAGTAAAAGCAATACTAACATTGAACAATCTAAAAAAAGCGAAATCTTTTAGATTTGACTTTGGTGGAGATAAAATATTTTCTTTTTGGTCGTTAAAATAAGGAATGTTTCCATTTTCCAACCACAAGCAATACATCCCACGTGACATTTGAAATTAAGTTCATACTCACCTTTCCCTCCTTTCTTAACCATTTTGTATAACTGAGAGATGAAAATTTATTTGTAACGAAGGACTCACTACAAAATACTATGTTTTTTGGAATATATTACAATTATCTAGTCCACCTTGAGCACTTTAAAAAACAAAAGTTGCGTAAATTGGGCACATGCCACATATTGCACAGGGTTCATACTTTTATATAAAAACGTAACAGACAAGCGTAAAATAATGTGCATTTTCCCTCCGCTGCTGTTACCTGAGCTCATTCTACCAAATCTTGCGTTAGTTTTGCTCTTTCTAAAATAACGTGGAGCTTGGAATTCATTCAACCGTACTTGAACACCGTATATTATTATGAATCCTTTTCCCCAAGACAAAAAAAATCCGTAAAGACTTGGAATAGAAGGAAATGGCGGAAACTGGAATTGCTCCTACTACGAGTTTTCAGGGAGAACGTCTCGAGAATCGAACTTAAATAAAGGCTTAGTGGAAAGGAGAAGACGAAGGAAAAAGAGTGGAGAATCGTTAGCCTTAATTTGAACAGCGTAAAAAAGAACAGTAAAGCCATTCTAAGAGCCTAGCACCTTTTCCTTTTTTATTATTATCATGATGTTCACAAAGATTGTAAAGATGATCATGATGAGGACAAGAAGTATGAGGAGGTGGAGGAAAAGGAGGATGTTCTGGATGATGTGATACCTTTTCAACGTAAAATACATATTTTCAGAGATTCTCTAAATGCTGTGGAAGATATGCTTTTACATTGTTCACTCTTCTGATGGATCTTTAATGAACATTCCAAAGAGCCATCATCTTTCACCTCCATTTTACTTCATCAAGCACTAAAACCATTATAATACACACATAGACTCTATGTAGTGTCCCTTTCCTGTTTTTTAAATCTTTCCTTCGAGAGAATGGGCTGAGAAAAGCATGGAAAAGGATTTTTAATGATCAATTAACCACGTGAATATATTAAAGTCTAGGAAATTCCAAAGATCATTTCTTTCCAGTGAAAGTGCTCAATGGTTTACCAAGCCACACAAAAAAGCCCTTTTTCTATAAACCATTTACAACAACACTAAACCAAGAGCCACAAAGAGTTCCAATTTTTGACAAAATACTGATGCTTTTGAATGGTTTTGTTTTACAATTGATTTAACCGAAAAAACTCCACTTTATATTCTTTAGGTTTTCAATAGTGTTTTAATTTTTACTGGATCAAGAATGCCATTGAATAGGAAAATGTTGGGTGTTTGTATGCGTTAATAAAGCAAATAATCATTAACCCCGTAACCACTTAAAAAGTTAGAATACTCCTTTGAGAGAAAAGACTCGATAGTTTACAGAATTTTATCCAATGCCTATATACAAGCTTTACTTTTAATGTACATTTTGAGGAAAAAATCAGGATGTCTGGAAGACAAAAGAGGAGTAAATCAGAAGAAAGTTTGTAATTTTCACCATGAATGGGTATGAAGTGGCAAGAATTCGGGCAGAGGAGTAAAAGTCTACAAATTTGTAATAATACTACAAGATAGGATTAAAGTGAAGAGTGTTCCCATGCTTCTCAATATCTGCTTATGATACTCCAATTTGTACACGTTTTCCGAGAAAACTGTCTGCTTTCGGGCATAACCAATTTATTTGACAACATCAACTTTTCTGTACGAGCCTTTCAGCCATTTTATTTCTGGCTTTGTAATTTTTTCCTAAAAGTACTTTATAACCACTATCACGACTCATGGATCTGTTTTCAAGTTTTATACGCTTATTGAAGCTTTTTTGACCATGGATTTGACAGGACACTTGATCAAAATGTCAAGACCAGTTTGTTCACTCTAAAGGAGTTGAGGAGGACACTCTTACTTTTCCACAAAAGATGAGAAATAAAAAAGTTCCCAAAATCTCTCTTTAATGTAACCAAAGATGCCGAAGATGCAAAGTCTTTTTCATGACAATGCTGTAAAAAGGTAAATTGCACTTCTTTTGTTTTAAACACTGTCCAATTATCATAATATTTATTCTATGATTCACCATTTTTACGGTATTTTTAATCAATTAGACCAAAATTTACATTGCATCTTAACAGTAGATAAGAGAAGATTTTGGTTTTGATACTATTAAAGAAACTCCCATATGCATTTTCAAACCCATTTTGTGATTAGTTTGGTTCTTATTTGTTTATTGCAGGTAGACGGGGTTTTCAGGCAGCTGAAGTTGAAAACTTTGCACTTTTTATTACAGTCTATATATTCCACCTTTTTCACAAGTAATAAGTCAACCGTGAAGATTCTGATGTCCAATCTTGTGTAACCTGGGATGTTTGAAAACTTTCTCTTGATATCCTCTCAACCATCTCATTACACATTCATAATGCATTAGAGCTCGTTCAAAAAAACTATAATTAACTCGTATAGTGGAATGCCAAAAAAAACTTGTGCATGTGAACTATTCAAAAATATTTCACTAGTTTTCTCCTTTTCTACAAATAGACTCTTCTTTTTAAGCAAAATAATAATTTGAGCGGCAACATTTTTTATTCAAAGTGAACTACCGCTGGTTTCATTCTAACCATTTTCATTTCATGTCTTGTATATCGTGCTCAATTCAATATTTAGTTAAAAAGAGGAATGCACCCAACCGGTCAAGAAATAGAGGTAATTTTCTACTCATAAAGAGTCAATCAAATTAAGGAAACGGATCGATCAAAGTATAATGCGTGCCAAGGATTGATCATCTTTCTATCTAAAAGAAGGAAATAAAAGTTTTGTGGTGGATTAGAGAAAGCCTGTATAAAATACTACTACTGCCATCATTGACTTCTTTCATTGAATGGCATGACTGACTTTCCCATTTTTATTTTCATTCTCATGCCATTCTCTAAAGAAATAGACTAATTTGATAAAGTTGTATTAATTCAAAATGAGTCAAACATGTTTTCCTATTTTTAATCTGAAACCCTCTGTTAATAATATGTCGCATCATTTGCAACATTATGTGGCAATACTGGTGTTATTGTGGTTATGGTATACAAAATAGTTTTCTGATGAAATACAAAAAGGAGCAGATATTAACTTACGAGTCTATACGATTCATAATTGTTATCGTGTGTCATCAACAGTAAAGGATTTACCGCTGTCAATTCGAAGGTTATTAAACCGCCTAAATAAATATCTGTCATGTTACTTGATCCAGCTTACCTGTTGTGCAATAACAGTAGTTTAACCTTTGTCTTTCGCAATCTATGCAATAATGATAACGTTTCAAAATAACTATCTACAATATTTTCTTAAAAGTTCGATTGAATTACAATTATTTTTCAACCAACCTACGCTATGAGTTTTTTGTTTCAGAATCCCCATAAAATATCGATTGGAACAAAGTTGGAAGAATCCAATCGAGCATGCTGAACTCTATTTATAATATGCTTATTCTATGTGTAGGTTTGTCATTCCGTGCTGA
Organism: Lepidocyrtus fimetarius; assembly: GCA_036507315.1. Lineage (NCBI taxonomy): Eukaryota > Metazoa > Arthropoda > Collembola > Entomobryomorpha > Entomobryidae > Lepidocyrtus > Lepidocyrtus fimetarius. Next base: position 9,898 of record JAANSO010000425.1, read on the forward strand.
AAATAGTTTTCTGGGGTTCTTGTTTCATGTTACTTTGTTTAGTTTAAATAAATACTTTTCACTACCTGAATAAATGAATTCAAATAGATTTAAGCGTAATAAATATAATTTTTACGAAAAATAAATTTTAAATTTTAAAATAGGATTCTAAAAGTAAGCCTCAGTCACTTTTTTAACTTTCTCAGAAAGACTAGGAATGTTTTAAAATGTTCAGAAATGACAGTCCGTTCGCGGGCTTAGGATTTTTTGGTAAAATTCATCCTCAGAAATCGGGCACCGTTACTCGTCATATAATATTGGAAAAAGGCTAGGAAAATAGGAATGTAATATTTATATGTAGTATAAGAAACGACAATATACCAAAGTAGTTATGTAAAACAAAGGTGGGAAGTGGGAGCTAGGGAAAACTTCGTTACAAACATTTCTATTTGTGCCACATACAAAATTCATTCGTGCATATCACTTCCATCTGAGCCATCAAGGGTCAAAGAGGAAGAGAGAGTTACAATGTAAAATGCCTGGCAGGAGAAAACTTGAATTTATTGAGCCTGGAGTGAAAGAACCTAATTTTATTTCTAGATTGAAAAGCTTGTAGTAAAGACTGTCTGTTTGTCTGTCCACCCACGAAATTTAAAAAATGCCTTATCAGATTTTAACCAAATATAGAACAAAGATAGCACAATTGGAAAATAACAGCATTTCAAGATAGATTTGATCAAAATTTGTAACTGATTTGTTTTAACTGTTGAAAATTATAAGGAATTAGATTTGTCAAAAAAACATAGCATTTTTCCAGCTAGTGTTTAAGCAGGCTTGTTGCCTTTTCTTCTTTTGCTGAAAAGTGTCTGCTTATTACTATGCATATATTATCCAGTTTATGGAAAAATGTATGCAGATTGTTTTAAACTTATTTTACTAAAAGCATCGTCATCTCAAGCAAATGGTAACAAACTATGCGAATGCTTTTCTCCCTCGACACTAAAGGAAAGACATGATGGAGAGAGAGAGAGGCAAAAGAAAGCAAATTCTAAAGCTATATGAACCCTTTTCCATCTTCCTTTTTCACCTTTTCTTTGTTCTTTACCTCTCCCACTCTTTCGTTGTATTCTCCTTTCTCTATTGTTTAGTTATTTATAAGCTCATCTTTTTGAAAAGAAGGTTGGTGTTGATGAAACATTTTACACTTTGTTTAAAGAAAACTTTAAAGTGAAAGCGAAGAAGTTAACTGCAATAATGAGAGCGAAGGATAGCTGAAAATGGTTATTTTTTGCTTTCACACACATGCACACATCCACGGATTTGTATAATCAGGGGTTCTAGTCAAAAACTTTTAAGGAAAAGTTTTATTTTACTTGTACACAATCTAAATGTAATGTGCTATTGCCAACGCCATAACAATGAGTAAGTGTGGACGGCGCAGCCTAGAGCAAGAAAGAACGAAAACTTTTTTGTATTGTTTTAAAAATAACGACAGGGATGAGGTGGACAAGATGAAAGCTCCGGAAACCAGTTAATTATTCAAAAAATTGGTGTCCTTTTGGGTAAATAATTTGAAAAAAATTCCCTCGGCTTGAAACTTTTATTTGCTAAAATAAAAAATGGAAAGTCGTTGTTCAAAAATTGAAGTTTATTGGTTTTAGAATAATCACACATTCTAGCATTGTCCGCCCACAAGTTTTCCTTCCCCAACTTTCCCCCACGTTTACTCTCATGCATTTTCCCATATTTGACCTCCCACACTTCCCCTATAACATTTATGAACATTATAATAAACCATTTAAAATTAAAGACTTAATTGCTAAATTAGAATAACTAGGGTATGGGGGAAGTGACTAAAAGTGGAAAGGGGGATTATTGTAGTGGAAAATTCAATGGAAACGTGGGGAGGAAAATTGGGCAAAGAAAAGTTGTTGGAGAAAGGAAATTTAGTGATCACATAATATTGTTGTATGTTGTGTCTGGTTGTATTTATGTATGCATTAGTTATTCATTGAAAGACGGAATTAAAATTTAAAATGGGAATGAAAGAAACATTACCCAACTCTTTTTTTATCCTAACAAAATAATTAAGTGTAAATCAAAGTTCCAACCAGAGCTAATATGTTAGGGAAACCTATACTTTCTTTTACTTTCTCTTCACAGTTGATTCATGATTTTACTGCAAAATATTTTTTATTCTGGTAGTAAATGGAAGTGTAAGTTGATATGGAAATGATTCTAGCTCTACAAACGCAGGAAAGATATAAAAGGAATGAGAAGAGCATAATAATTTATAAAAATCTTGACAAATAGTGTGGATTTAGATAATTCATGTGCAAATTGTAAATTTTAATTTTCCTGGAATAATAAAAACGACTTCAACTTATGCTTTTTCGTTGAAAATTCAATTTTAAATTAATTTAGCGTAGGTTGCTGTATGATATACGTAATCATGTTGGAACTCGTAAGTGAAATTCATTTATTGGAATTGAGTACCTAAACACATTTCATTGCCATTTCCTTTTTGGCATGTAAAAAGCTTTTTGTACCTAACAAGTGAAAAGTAATAAGCTTGTATGTATTAATAAAACTAGAATGTACTTATGGAGCTTTCTTTCATCCTACGCCTTGTCAAGTTGATTGAAAGACTGTGAGAGCACAAGGACCCCCTTCTAACCAAAAATCTCTTAAAGACAGATTGCTTACGAAAAAGTAAAAAGGTAAAACACTCTCATTTCTTTATTATTCTTTTTTTCCCGGGTTTGCGCTTTCGTGTGAAAATAATAACGAAAATAACAGACATTGAATGGTTAATATTGAATACTTTTAGTTTTGTAAATTTGAAGACAAGATCCTTCTCCCTTCCTGTTTTATATAAATTCGCATATACACAAAAATGTTTAAAACAGATTTTCTTTTTATTTTTACTAAACACCATTCTCAACCTGACAATGTGACAAGGAAGAATGACAGTTTTCTTTCGTTTTCTCTCTTTCTTCAACCTACCAACTCAGCCATAACATAAATCTTCTTAGGAGGAAGTGGTGAAAGTGTCTCCCGGCAAGTTTCATCTGCTACAGTTTATAATTGATCTGTTTCATTTAAATAAAAACGGAGAAAAAAACTTAGAAAACAGGGATACGAGGAATGCTGTAATTCACCTGGTATTTTTCTTCGCCATAATAGCGCCTGATCATCCCATTCATCACAATCACTTTCATAAATAATGCGTAAAGCCTGTTTTCTCCAAATTATTTGTCAAGTTTTCAACTTCATAAAAAAGATAAGTTTGTCGGAATCTATTCTTTTAAGTTAATATAGTTATACATATTTTTACAATCCAACTTTCCCTTTCCGTTTTAGCTGTCAATCAAACTCAAATTTGAGCTGCAACCATAAAAGTTTTTATGTGTAGACGTCTGTCTTCTGTAAAATACCATGGAAAAACGAGGAAACACAAAAAATCAAAACAAGCCTTACAAAAAACCTGTCAGAATAAATTTTACATTTTTGACTGACGCTTTTTCTTGAAATTCCCTTGAAATTATATTTTATATGCTTTAAAATGATTAAAATGGATTTTGTTGTTCATCAAAAGTAAAAAGCATAAACGTTCTCTGACTTCTCCAATTTCATCGCTATTTACACAGCCAATTGAATGTTTTTTTGTTGATGCGGTTAGACGTAAACTCACAAACATAATCTCTTTCAGTTGGAGCCTTTCCTACTAAAAGTTTCCAGCCTAATTACCACAACATTTTCTATTCATTCGTTTGTCTTTTTTGCTCTACTCCTAAACATTCAGTTCTTATTGAATCGGTCATAATGAATCGATAATACGATTCTGTCTCAAACCCCCATTTCTAGACAATGGCAACAGCAAAAAATCGATAAAAAGGATAATTTTTCCAATTATACCGGAACCAAAATGGGACTGTGAATAAATAGATGTACACACGCATGTCGCATTCATTATCCTAATCGGGATCCAAAGAAAATGAAACCAAAGAAGAAAAAACACTCATTATAAGTAAATACAGTGCCGCTATTTGATCAAAATAATAATCTATCGTACCTGCATTATAAGCAATGTACTAAATAAAAATTTCATAGTACTTTGTAGGACACAACTTATTCATATTATTCTTATAGCTCGTGTCAAGCTTATCTGCAGAATGGAATAATTTCTTCTTGGAAGGGAAAAATTGAGAGTAGGAGATTGGAAGGAAATCTAATTTGAATTATTGTATTCTTACTGTAAGCACACCAGCTCTGGGTAAATAGTAGAGGGGGGAAGTTGTAGGAGTTGGCGGCAGCAAGCTTCGGTAACAGGCTCATTCAAACACACTTTAATAAAAATAATCTGATATATTTAATATGAGCCACTCAAAATGAAGGAAAGAGCTACCGAATTCAATTTTGGTAACTTCGTTAAAGCAACAACTCTTTTGGGTCCTGTATGACAATATAAGAGGAAACGGTGGAGGAAAAATACATTGAAAGATAATACGGAAAAATTCTTTTTCTTTATCCTCTCTTCTTGTTTCTACCATCATCTATCAAATTTTGGACAGGAAAAGGTAAGTTTTCTTGTGTGTACTTATATTACATTAAAAATGAGATGGAGAAAAAGAAAGAAGGAGAGAGAATGAGAAAAAAGTCCGATCTGGATGACAAAAGGATTGGTGGATCGGATTCCATGATGTTGTCTGGTCTCTAGAGATTTCTCATCAAATATACACCACTTATTATATACCTGTATGATATAGGGTCACCTGGCTACTTTTGACCTTTTTTTCATTTCATTTCTCTCTTTTAGACTCGATTTCCATTCTAAACCAACGAAGCTTTTCTAAGAAAAAGGAGGAGCAAAAAATTTATTTCTTCGCTTTTTAATGGAAAGGAATAAAACACATTTTAGAAATGAGAAGCATAGCTATAGTAAGAAAGCGCTTCTTTACCAGTTTCTTTCTCCATGCAGAAAATGAAAAGAAAGTGAGGGAAAGTGAAGAAGGTAAACTTATTCGTTTTAAGAGTTAAATAGATTCTTTCCAGGAAGCGGAAGAAAGGGTACATATCTTTCATTCTCTCATTTTCCTCCTTTTTCTCAGCTCCCTGCGTATATTCCTTCATAAATTTATACATACTGATTCAATTCTCAACTTTTGCTGTTATCAGGCCAAACTCTCCTAAATATACATTCATAATATTATATGCTCAGCACATTTAATACGCAAGTGACTGTGAGGATTTCCTTAAAGTCTTCTAATGGGAATGGAATGGAGGTTGAGCAAAAAGGAATTATTCGCTCGTATACAGTGATTTCATGTATTAAGACCTAAAACATTGGTTTTCAGATTAGAACCACCACCGCTATCACCATCACCACCGCTCAGTGGATTTCTTTTCTGACAATTAGCACGCTTCTGACTTTCCCCTTGTTGGTGAGGAATGAATTCTTTTGGGAGTGAGAACATAGTAGGAAGGAATAAGCATAATTATTAAGGCAGGAGAGAAACAAAGGGAAAATAAGAAAAGTCTAAATTCGTAATTTTCAAAGTCATTTAGGCTTTTTCTATAGTGTAAACATAAGCATTAGCGTTCAGAAGAGGCTTAGTGAAAAGAAGGGGAAAAGTAGGAAATTCCAAGACAATTGGGAGAAAAACAATTCATAGACTTATATAACTTTTTCCACGGCTATATTTCTTTTTGCTTAAGGTTAAAAAAGATGTGAATAGCGCTCCTAGTGATGGGGATGTTGAGGGACTCCGGGATCCCCCGGAAGCTGAAAATGCCTGTTTTGTTTAAGAAAGGCATTTTGGATTGTCATTGTACAAATGCTAACTGAGCATGAAGTTGTTTTTTGTTTTTCTTTATCCCCATTAATACGTAGACGTTTGACATAATGTTTTCTTTGTTCAAAACTATTTTATTTGTTTAACGAGAGGAATTTCATATTTAGATAATTCATTTATCTTTGCAATATCAGAATGATGAAAAAGTGGGGCAAAGGAAGAAAAACGGGAAGGATAATACAATATTACACTCTTTGGGGAAAACACTTTTGGGATTTTTTTACTTGATAGATTTTGTGTTTTATGGGTCATCAGGACCCCCAGCTTGGGTAGTATGTTGGTCATGAAAAATTGGGGAAAATAAGAGAAAGTCGCAAAAAAACTATCACATAAAAACAATTTCAAATTCCCACATGAAAGAAAGTAGTAGCATACAAATGAAAAAATAAATGGGAAACGACAGTAAACCAGTTTGTGATAGTGGATGGAAGACGAAAAAATGTGTGTGGAATTACAGGATCCCTCATTCACTCCGCTTTGTATTTTTTTGTTGATAACATCGATAAATTTGAATCTACTTACATATGTGGATCCGGAGAGTTTTTTTCTTATTCTTTGAATTTTTTTATGCTGTGTAATTCTAGGATTTTTATAAGCAATATCAATCTTTTTCACTATTCAGCTTTTCCCTTTCATATTTTCTTTAGGCAAATACAAAATCCAGAGGTGAGAAAAGGAAAGTTTTCTTTGACAAATTATTGAAATGAAGAAAGATTGAGCTCTTCCCTGATCTCCTTTTCTCCCTGTGCAGGAAAGCTCTTCAGTTTTTTGATCCCTTTCAAAGATTTGTTTGATTTTTATCACTCACTTTCCTGGTTTTACAGATAGCAGAGCATAGAAAAGGAGAAGAAGAAGAACAATCCATGCTTATTTCTCTATTCAATGAGAATTCTCAAAATCCTTTTCTTATTTTTGTTAACGTGTGATTTTTAAGTCCTAAGCACTTGTTCACTTTGCATGCTTGGCAAAATAAATCTCCAATAGTAGCAAAGTGATGGAAACCAGGTTTTAATTAGGAACTACTTGTTCTAAAAACACATTTTCTAGAAGTAACTTTCTTTGAATAATCTTTGCCACATTGTTTGCTTTCCCTTTTAAACTGTGCCCATAAAAAGTGTTCCCTTTCATTCAAATGGCTTTCCTCTCAAGGGTTTAAATACAAGGACTCCCCACCCCCTGGGGCAAACTAATTAGCACGGAGGCCAAGAAGGTTTAATTAGCTCCTGCTTTAATTGGGATTCCCATGGTCCCATAATATAACAAAAAAGGAAATCAAAAGAGATTCATTCTCTGTGTCGTAATTCAACCTAGAAATAGAGAGGAACGAGGCTAATTAAAGAAAAGATAGGAAAACTGGGATATGTACATACTTAATAATAATAATATTCTTTTACCGTAAATACTGTTTAGCTGAATTTATGTCCACCTGTGCAAACATAATTCTTTTTTATTGTATTTAGTTGATGACGTGCCTCAAAATATTCTTTTTCCATGTGCTACTCTTCTGGATTTTTTTGTCTGGCAGAGACGTGACATGTCCACAACACAAGTTGGAACTTTTTCTTATTAAAAATGAATGCACATTAAAAAGTAAGTGTAAGTATATATATGTCCAGGTGCTCCCTACAGAAATCAGTATTTGAAGACAAGGTATAATTTACGAAAATAATAAAGGCATATACCTTTTTCTTAGAGCTCTCATTTAACCTGTAATTGGATTAAATTGCGTTTTCAAGTACCTGTCAATTCTCATTTTCAATATTTTTTTGGTAAAAGGTCACTTGTATATTCTTTGTGTTTCAATAACACTACAAAAATGAAAGAGGAGCTGTAGAAAGGAATCAACTTTTGGGTTCTTCTAATTTTCTTGGACACTTGAATGAAATAAAATGGTTGGAAGTGTTTCCCACTAGAAACGTAAGTTTGTATCCCTTGTTTTTCAGGAAATTAGCCACTTCTTTTTTCCTGATGGGATCTTGATGAATCCCTGGTAAAAGGACATCACTCTCGTAATTATCTTGAAAATTCATTTAATTAAGGCCATCGGCATGCCATCTCAGTTGATATTTTATCTTCGTCGTCATCCCCACCCTATTATTAGCCGCTTTGCCATTTACTCTTCCAACCTCATTTCTTTTTTAGACAAGTCCACTTCTGACTTTTCCCTTTCTAGATTGACAAATTGACCTCGTCTTTATATTGTGACACCGTACTACACTACTCTATATATGTATACCTATCTAATTCAAAGTTGAAAAAATCTTCCAACTTTTTTCTCTTCAAAATGCCATTTTTCCTTCTTGTTCTGTCCGAAACAAAAAGAGAATCCATCATATCACAGAAACGATCACGATGACAAGTTTTCCTCACTATCATCATCACCATTGCAAGGTTTACGACATTGTCATACATGAGTATCAAATACAACCGAGCTATCATCACCATATCTCTTAAAGACTTTTTAGTTTACACTATAAACTCACTTTTATTTGCTGCCACAGATGCTAGTCTTGTCGTCGGTGGTGTCGCAAGACAAAAATAAAAAAGAAGTTTTCGAATGTGAAAGTGGAATAGTATGACAAGAAGGAGTAACATTTTATTTCGCTTCATCCCATTCCACCAAAGCCAGAATCGATTTGTTTTGATAAATGAATTCTTGATGAGTTTTTCCTTTCTCTGTTGAAAATTTACCACCACCTACATGTATCATAATGTATATGTTTGTGCACGCTGTTTACACAAACTTTCTCCCATTTGGTCTTCTTTTCTATTTCTGCTGTAACATTTCAAATGATTATATTGTATACACAGACAGTGAAATAGAAAAGAGAAAGAGCATTAGACGAACAATAAAATGCTCCCACCGGCTCCCTTCTTTCTTAAAAAATTCCATTGAGATTGAAAATGGATGTGCTGGAGGTGGTACAGCCAGGGTTTGGTCTCGCGCTTCTTCCTCCCTTCACATTTCTCAACAACTCCAAAATGTGAATGAGGAAAAACGCTACAAATCTTTCATGCATGTATGAATGCTTCATCATTCTCCCTCTCATTCCTACACGGTTTTCTACTCTTTTGGGAATTCCCTAGTACTCCTGCTGATCCACAAATGTTTACCAAAGTGAACTCTGAAAAACGCTGCAGCATATAGAACAGAGTTTTGAAACGTTCTCTGTGTATGTGTGTGGGGCAGGATGAAAGCAGAGTTGGGAAAAAAGCTTCAGTCACCGTGTACAAATTGTATTCGTTTTTATGAAAGAAATAAACTCACATTCTTTTTAGTTAACCAACAAATTCATTCTTTCTTGTTACTCCATGCAAAAAGTCTTTATAAAATGGTTGAAAGAACCTTTCCAGTTTCAAAAACTGAATGACCTTCTAAAAAACCTGAAAGAAAAACTCTCGTGTGTGCTTCCTTTTATTTTAGAAAATTGTAAAAAATGTTTTGAAAAAGGTGAAAAGAATTAAACTAAATTGCTATTATGAGACTGGACTACTAAAAAGATTTATCCAAAGTGAATAAGAAACTTTCTCCTCCATACAAACTCAAAAATATACTACAGCCACAATGCTAAAGCTTCACAGATGGACTTGGACTAGAAAATGACAATGAGGTTTTTATTTCCACAGAAAATAATTTCCAGTAAACCATTGCTCAACATTATGAGCTGTTTATATACAAACGCCTTTTTAAAATATGAAAGCTAGCATGTTTCATAAACCAGCAGTGGCTGCAGCTTTTTTAAAATCTAGCAGGATTTCTTTTTTTGTTTAGACGGCGTGTTTAGCCTATTCACATCACCTCTATTCAAAATACACACTTGATAATTTTTTGGAAGGAAACTCATTGAATGAAACATATAATAAAAGTGTGCTAATTCATAGGGGTTTTACACAAACTCACATGCTTTTAGTGTTGCTTTTCTTCATTTTTTAGGATCTTTTGATTAAAATGAATATGGGGCAATGTTTTTGAACGGAATGAGAGGGAGGTGATAGTGGAATGTAGTTTTGAAAACCGCACTGAACAATATATTACATAGTTTTCATAAATTAATAACTGAATCTCATTCCTGAGGTCAAAGCTCACGCTCCTCGTATGAATGCCATTATCCCACCTCCAGTATGATTCCAGTATGAACAAACTCCACTGCCATCTTTTCTCTCTTTAGACACAAGTTTTTGAAGTAGTTCCAAAAAAAGTTGAAAGTCAGAAAAGTTGCATTTCTCAGAGATGCAAGGTAGAAAGGGTGGGGAACTTGCACACTTTCCAGTTTGCCCAAGGGAGTCCACCAAAACATGGAATGAAATTGTGTTATTATTATTGCATAGAAAAAAGTGGAGAATAAAGGTGGTGTGAGGTACGTGTATGTTGCTCCGTAAAAGGCGTAAATTATTATACGTGGGATCCTTTCACAAAAAGATTCTCTACAATGCAATGTCAAGCCATTATGTCGTGGAGCATTTCCTCTTACAAAACTTAGCTTCTCTTGTGCATCTCTTTTTGACTATTTCAAAGTTTTTTATGACTTTCCCTTTATCCAAAATCCCATATTCCTTCCTTCAACAATAACGAAAAAGAGCAAAGGAAAGGCAGGGAACTGGATGAACAGTTATAAATTGTACATCTTCTCACCTAAGTTTTTGCTAAAAGTCCATGTGTTGGTGCGTCTTTGCAAGCAAAGTGAAATGCACTGTGAGAGACAGAATGAAAGGATTCTTAAAACATGATATGATTTTCATTCTAATTTTATAAGAGACTGTCAAATGGATTTGGATTACAATGGGAGAAAACAAGTGCGAAGCGTACGTGAGCATAAAAGAAGGAAAACAACCAATTTCAAAGGCAGCTGATGAACCTTTCATAAATACGTTTGGGATTCCATAATATAGTTTATTATCCTATTCCTGCTATCCCTTTTTTAAATAGCTACCTTTCTTGCTTTCTCCCGTGCAGTCAGTCATTCATAGCTTTGTTGTGGGCTGAATCCTTGCACCTTTTTCCGTAGAAATGTCTTTAAAATATTCAAATAATTAAAGAGAAGTGAAACAAGGGAGAACTTTTCTAAAAATATTTCTCCAAATATACTTTTTCAAAAAGTTTTCCAACCAGACAGAGAGGAGCAGAGCTATTCTCACGTCTAAATTTGCCCAGCAGTCTGTAAACAGGCCAGGTAGACTGAAAATAAGAGAAACAAAAATGTCTCTATTTTCCCACTACTACTCGCCATCACCCATTCCACTCCTTAATGTATAATTTGAATCCTTTCTTGGACTTTTCAAGTCCAACTTTTTCGGAGATGCCAGGCTTATGTGGTTGTTCAAGTAGAAAATAAGACATTGCATTCCCTATATAAAACGTACTAGACAGTTTGTAGAGAGGAGAATATGGCAGTTCGTTCCAAATTACAGCCACATTTTCCTCCATATTTCCCATTATGTCTTTTCATTTTCAAGTGGACTTTTTGGACGGACAGCAGACAGAATAAGGCTGGTGTGGACACTGCTCCCAATAAGAGCCCATGCAATATGCATATCATTTCAATAACCAAAATGCTTTCTTTCTTTATTTTTCATTCTCATTTTTACCGTGTGTAGAGAAGAGGACAGGAGTAAGCACAGAAAAAAGAAAGCCGTAATGCTAGGCTGGGTATGTGGACAAAGAAATGAAAATAAGTGGTCATCATGAAGAGAACTAAGATATTTATCAGCTTTTATTCCCGATTCAAACTGGCCTGGTTCGACGTGTTTCTGTTAATTCCTAAATAAGTTGTGAATAAATAAATAGGTAGCTTAACTGGACTATGTAGCGTGGTACTGAAATAGGAATTGTAAGTTAAGGAAGGATGAGGCATATTGTCACATACACAGAAATGTATTTTGTGTGGGTTGTGGTGTTTTAATATCATTTCCGATGTATTCTTTTATCATTGTTTCTTATTATTAGTTTTGAAATATACGGTTAATTATTCAAAGTTGATTGCAAGGGATACATGAAGCAGATGCATATGATACATGATACTACTAGTGTGGATAAATGATAATTAAGAAGGTAAAAAATTATTACGACAATTATGAAATTTCACTAAACATTATTGTATCAAGTTTTAAATAATTGAATTTACCAACCATCTTTTATAGTCGACCTATAACTGTGCTAAATAGCCAGATTTTATTTTCCAATGGAGAAACATAACTTTGTTTCGTAGTTTTAAAACTACCAAGTCAATGTAGTTCAGTGCACAGCCATTAATCAGAGATCTGTTTTCCAACGTTTATTTTTCAAGTCTTAAGTATTGATATAATAGTAGTCTTATGAAGCGACGTATTGGAGAAAAGTGTATATTTTATCGTAAATAAAGTGTGCTCATGTATTTGCTATTCATTCTTGACATCCACCAACAATTTCAGTTTTACGATGATTGTAAAAGTTTTATGATAAATACGTTTTTTATTTTAATAAAAGAGGTTAGCCAAAATGCTTTAGGTATATGAAAATGTTGCTGTTAGTCAACCCTCCATCCATTTTCTGCTAAAACAATGATTTTGAGAGAGTTTTATCTACTTCTATTATCTTAAACTAAAGATGTGCTAAACTGGCAACATTCTCAATTTGAGACGCTGTTCGAGTAGCAAAAGGAGGGTGATGAAATACCGCACCGTCCCTCATTTCTCCCTTTTCTCTAGTACTATCCGAGTGTGATAGATCGTGCGCTTAGATTAGAGCTGAAGATGAGAAGAGAAGTGTTTTTTCTACGTGTCTTATCTTCTATTTATCTCGTTTTCTTCCTCCTTCCTCTTCTCGTGCAAGCACTGTAGGTGGAGTACTTTGGAAAATTCTCTTTAAAGGTTTCTTGATGTTATTTTTTGAAAGATTCTGAAAACGTCTTGAATTTTGGGATAGGTATGCGTGAGTAAACCATCTTTAGTTAATACTTACTAAAAAGTAAGGGAAGAGGTGGGAGAAGGAGAAAAAGGTAGTTAAGTCAAGAAGTTGCTGAACTCCTAGAGTTCCTACTGTACCATTGAATTTGAGTTAAAGATCGCATCATCTCCACAACTGCCACCCTTCTTACTCCTTCCTAATAAAAATCTATGCCGTGGTGTACTTTTTAAGGAATGAAAATGGGGCAAATGGAGAATTGAATAATGTTTATAAGCAAAATATGAATTAGATATGACAAAAAGCGAAAAGAAAGTTAGATCTTACCATGCAGAAGTATTGAGAAAGCAGGTTTCTTCTTTTTTTATAAAAGATTTTTTTCGAATCAGCTTTCACCACCGGGAATCTTCCTCGTTTTCAGTTCCCAATCAGAACGTGAGCAGCAGGAGCTCCTGACGATGTTTGCAGCTCTGATGATGAAGAACGAAGAGGGATGATAATGAGAGTCCTACTTTTGATGAAGAAGAACGTCTCGTTTCCAAGATAATCTGACGATGCTGTTCAAATTGTTGTTGATACAGAGTGTGATCATGATGAAAATGAGGATCTTGACAATATCTGTAGAAATTATATAAGTTGCACATTTCCTTGAAAAAATGATATGGATATAGCCAGTCACAGAGTGAGGATGATTTTTAGCTGATGAAGTTGATACTGACGACCTGGACTGTGCTCATCAGGCTGATGATTTTGACTTTGATGAAAACGATGTTACTGACGTGCTTATAACTTTCTCTTGTAAAATACTACTTTCTTCGCTGTTTAAATCCGAAGCGGGATACAAAAGCATACTTCAACCATAAAAGTCTATTCTAATTTCTATTTTCAGAAAATGTTTCAACATTTGTAAATTTTATTTTATTTTACGCATGTTTTCCTCTACAAAAAGAAATTAAAGTTGTTGCTGGCTTTTATAATGTGCCAAGTTGGGCAACTATTAATAAGCACAACAGTCAAAAAGAACTGAGCTCAACAAACATTATTTTTTGTTGAGCTTACTACTTCACAGTTTTCCCTTTCTTACGTCTATTGATCCTCCTCACTTGTCACAACCACATTGACAGTATTTTCTTTGGTATCTTGTCACTTTAATATTTTTTCTCGTCTTTACATTTGCTTACATGTCCACAAGCTTCATTCTTTTAACAAATCGATATTTCATTATACAGGAAATAGCTCCCGGTGGTTTTCTTGTGAATGATGAGCTTCTTTTTCTTCTTACTTCCTCCTCGTCTCCATCCTTTTATTTTAATAGTTTTTTTTATATTACTCTCTCTTGACAAATTTTCTTGTAAGAGGAAGAATGCGAAAGAGAGGAAGAAAAAGAAAGATGTTCCTCAAGTGGATAACCCTTTGGAAAAGGTGGTTCGACTTCTTTCGTGATATGGTGAAGCAGAAAATGGAGAAAAGAAATCTTCCTAGTTCCCTGTTTCATATAATTTGTATCAACAAACATTTTTTTAATCCGGTGAAGAAAACCGTTGTAATTTGGCAGAAAAAATGTCACAAGTTGCGAAAATCCGTGGAATTGTCGCAATTTGCATGTTATCAATTGCATACAGCAAAACTATTCATTCTTCGAAATGTATTTGTACTATCTTGATACATTAAATATATTATGACTGTCATTCATCCTAATATCGACAGTGTAACAAATATAGGGGTGGGTATAACTCTCCTAAGCTTTTGAAGACATCAAAACTACGCCTTATTTCGTAATGAAGAAACTAGCTTCATGAAAATCAAATTAAAAAGTCGATTAAGATTTCTTTGCAAAATTATGTGTATACAAAAGCCTTTGAGTTATAAACTGGCTTAATGATTTGCAAATATAAGTGTTTAGACACGTGCTATTCTTTAAACTAACGGGCTGAGCTTTTCCTTGGGTGAAGTCTTTCTTTATATAAGTATTATGTACATTACGATGTATGTGTGTGCTGCTTCTATTTTCTTATTTTATGTAATACGAAGTTAATTGAAGTGAAAAAGGGAAAGAGAAAGTGCTTAAGTGAAAGTAAATAGAAAAAGTTGTTTTCATTAAAATACATCGAAGAGATATGAGCGGAAAATAAGGAGAGGACGATATACACAACCAAAACAACATTTTGTAAAGAAAATGGAGTCGCCAAGACTTTTTAACCGAAAGTTTTTAGAGACAATTATTGCGTTGCAGGAGTTTCCTGTTTGGCTATTAAAATCGCTTCTGGAAGGATGAAAAACTCAAGGAGGGTTCCCACTTTATAATTTCCTATTTACTTTTGTAGCCTTTTAAGTAGATCATTAAAGGATTTGTTTGGACATTTATCTTTTCAATCCTTTTATATTGCCGTTTATCGGGATGTAGTGGGAAGACGGGGGCAACAAAAGTCAGTTCCCTTTTCCTCTACATTACACCCTTAAGTTTTTTGCTAGTTTTTAAAAGGATGAAGGCTTAATTTTTATTATTTTATTCGAAATATCCTTTCTCATGCTAACGAATTTATTAAGACTTTTACTATTCGGCTTAAAGTACTAGCTAATGTAAGTCTAACGGTTTCAAAAATGTCTGACTTTTCGCTGTTGATATACCAAATGAATATGAGTGGGTATGGGCAGTGGTTTTTTTTATAAAAAGCTAACGCAGTTAATGGCCAAGTTAAAAGAAAAAAGACACGTTACCTATTTGAAAGTTCAAGGAAGCGAGTTGCAAAAAACGGCTAATTTTTCTTCTGGGTGAAACTGACATCGGAGCTAGCGAAAGTGGGATGAGTGGAGAGAGTTCCAAAAGACAAACTTTCTACCACACTGTCCGGTGAAAACTGAGCGAGGCTCTGGTAGAGTCGTGTGTTAAAAAGTATTTCGCATACGATCACATTATCTTGTATGACAAGATTCATCGCAGGAAAAGTAAAAGCAGGGTTGGAAGAAAACTATTTTCTTACTTCAACCCATGCCATTGCTTCAATTCCTGTACGCTGGGAATACCAAAATTCCAGTCAAGTTTTAAGTTTTTCCCTGATTTTCGGATTCTCGACTAGCGCTGCTGGTTTCATGCGCAACAACACTTACTTTTAAGCCAAGAGCAAGTTAAAACGCCACAGCTTTTTGCTTTAAGCAAGTACCAGCAACGGCCTCAAGCCTCAAGTATCTCCAGTTTGATTTTAGAACAAAAATGCTATATAAAGTGAAAGTTTGAAGAGATAGCCTAACTTATGAAAGTTGGAAGAAGGAAAAATAAATAGAGAAATGATTGGAGTTGGGTTGGATTGGAGAAAGTCTTGGAGAGCAAATTGAATGGAATTACAGGGGATTCCCGTGTCTTCTATGATGTTCGCATGTACACTCCTCTTGTCAGGATTGATAAAGATTGTGGAGTGTCTTATCTAGAAATATTGTTTTGAGAAGAAATAAACAGTTCTACGAGAACATTACTCGACAAAGTGTCTTGGATTGGAACTGTGTACAATTGAAAAGAAAATGGGAGTAAACTAAATAAAATATTGTGATTGATGACCGATATGCAGTAGATTAACGAATGAATAAACATGCTCGTTTCTCAACTTCACAAGATTAGGCAATATTATATATAAAGTAGTATACACAAATAGGTATATTACTTTTTGTTATGTAACCTCTGTTCCACGAACTGAAAATGTGTAGCATGTTTACAGAAATAGGGTTCAAAAACAAAATCGTACACATGATAATTTAAGTTTTTGTTTCAAATCCAATAAAAACCAAAAAAATTGAATGAGAATGAAAGTAAATTAAAAAGGAATGAATGAAGTAAACATAATTACGAAACCAAGGGAAAGCATCCAAATCATTGAGGAGCTTTCTCAAACATAAGTATAAGTAATAGCTCATAATATAGATGGATAATCTAATTATGGGAATCGCGTAGGAGCATTCTGTGATGGAGATTGATCACTTAATTCGTTTTGATTGTGACATGAAGACGTCATTTAATATGAAATAGAGTGATAATATGAAAATGTTACTGAATCGAAACTTATAAGGTCAAAATATTATAATTTGTTTATTCTCCTCTTCCTCCATGTATGAAAAAATATACAGGGAAAATATATTCTTGAATATCACATTACACAATTAGTACGCATTTTATACTAATACTATGTAGAACTAAAGTACGTGGACAATGCGAGAAAAAATCACGTAAACCAAACTGGCAATTAGGACTAACGGTAATATATCAGCAATGGAACAGGAATTGCATAATGTTTTATAAAAACATAATAATACAAAGCGGATGTTTATCTCAATTATTATTCGGTGTCAATTGCATTATCTCAAGACAATCTTCATAAACATAACGAATTCCTTGAATCAATTGAATCCTGTATTTCATCATTGGAAAGTTGTGGGGTGCATTAGTAGGCTGTAATTTGGAAAGAACTTTTATATACAATTCTTTTTAGTGGTGAAAAAATGCAAGTGAAAGACAAACACAAGTAAATACATAAACATACCACCAGAACATTAACAGAAAAGTAGAAATCATTAAAGGCTTGAGCTAGAGCCAAGAGAAACTTTGGTATGATTTGAAAATTTAACTCCGCTCGAGCAAAATTTATACCACAATTTACAAGTCTGGGCCACTCCAGCAGTAATTGATAGATTTGGGCTTCCTCCTGATCATAACAAAATAAAACATTGAGCAAATAGATGTTAAATGCTATCGTTTTTTAATTAACAGAAAGCAAGTAATTGCTACTACTGCTACCTTTGTCATGAATTTGTGATCATCTTCCTTAACATTCATATACTCTTTCGGGTACTCAGAACGGTCAACACGCTCCTGAAATTTTTGCAGGATGGACATGATTCTTGCATAGTTGTACATAATGAATAGACCATCTATGTTAAACGACGATTTCAATAAAATATTACTAATTTTTCCATTATATTTGTAAAAATATATTTTTTGTAAACATTGTCAGTATTATACGTGTTGTAACTTTATCGTACCATTTCCTTTAGTATCCAAAGAACGCAAATGTATGGCGGAATCCAGTGGTTTACTTAAAAGCTCATAATGCAGACTTGCCAAAGCTAAATTGCTCGCAGAACTAATCCAAGCTGGTGATTTCTCAGGGACCGATAAAAAGGGATTGGCAGTTGCCTCCTTTGATTGGACTATGATATTTAATCTTTCACTAAAAGAAAAGCGTGAATAATTAAACAAGTGGAGAGATTAAAAGTAGCAATGTTAAAATAATTTATCTTTGCATATTGTACTTAATGAGCGAAGACAAGCTATCACTTTTCGCCGAAATTGACCCAACAATTGTTTTAATCACAGTCTCAGGTCGAAGGAGTGACTCTACCGCAGCAGGCTGTTTCAGCTGGAGAGTCTTCAAAATTCCTGCTATTACCCGAAACTCTTTACCAATCACAAACACGGTATTTTCATCAACTCTGTCGCCATCACTGCAAATGGAACTGAAATTAGTCTCCTCAATTTGGTGTCCTGTGAGCTTCAGTATTCTAGTTATAGCTTGGGCTACAATAATTTTTCGGTACTTTAACCAACAAGATTCTGGATTTTCCGCAGTGTCCTTTGACATTACGATTTTGACCTGTTCCAACATGATTTAATTAAAATTCTGTTTAGTGTTTAATAATCTATCATCATAGGAAGCAAACATATTATAGACTTTGTTCTCGCCGACGAAATCGACTAACCTTGTGTCTGTAATTATTATCACACACGATGGATTCTTCGTCATGATTCCAGGTCCACGTTTTACGAAGTGTACAACGAAGGATTTTGTAACGCATCCTAGACAAACTCAAATAAAAATCAGCATTACCAGCAGAGTCCAAGCTCATTCTTTCAATAAAAGGCACTATTCTTTCCGGGTTTCCGACGTCAATTTCAGATTGCAACTGAAATAACAACAGATCAAATCAGTATATATAAAAATTCACCAATTTTATACTATCCAAATTGAGCCAAACCTACCAGTTTAAAAAATTCCTTAGCAGTGGGATACCCCTCCCGATCTTCAGCCTGGTTAAAGTACCATTCATAGAACAAATGCAAAGCCTCCAGATGAATCTTGCATTTTAATTGATATTCACCAGTCGTTGGTGACTTTAATAGTGCAGATGGGCGGTGAATGGTGGGTTTATAGAACATGATTAACTGCGGGCAAGGGACCATGACACCCTTACGACGGTAATTCTTGGCACTGCCTTCGTTAAATTCAGGCCCTGCTGAAGCAAAGAATCTGACCAAGATTCTTAGTAAATTATCACAACCGCAACGCTCCCTATCAAAAGGAGGATCCATCTTTCTCTTATCACAACTAATCTTTACATACAAAACCTATCGCTAAAAAAGATAAAATAAACCAACTTTCGCCTTCATTTTCGTTACAACCTTCAAGTTAACTAACTGAATTAAATGCACAATGGGCAATTGACAATAAAAATGAAGGTCGCAATTTAATAATTTTAGCTTTTGTTTAAAACATCTTTGTTCGAACCGACTCGAGTTTAATCTCCTGAAAAAGAACTTTTTCGACAGAAAATATGAAGTACGCACGTGGCCGCCGCTCCGGGTGGGGTATTCCGATGAAAATTACTTCTAAGGAAGTGTATCTCAAAGGTTTTTCTTGGCTGGATAGATCTTCTCGAATTCTAAAGAATTCCATTTTCCAAGACGCCAACAACGTCAAACCATCTATTTTCCGAACATTTTTCTTATAAAAAGAAGGATTGTTCGAAAGATGTTTGAAAATTTCTTGAAATGTTTGATTCTCGAACCCTGGCCCCTCCGTCCCGGTCTTTAGATCCCTCAAACATGCTTTTGATCATAATTTTTAATTATTGAATTAATTCATAAAAAAATATTTTAAATTAGCCAAGGGTGAGTATGTCGCAGGAAAAATCCAAAATCCAGGTTGCCCTGGCTGAGGTGTGTTGCGTACGGATTTTACTCGTAGTTTTGCACTGGAACAAGCCGAAAAGCAGAGCATAGCCCACAAAAAAGAGAAACCCTTTACTTTTCTCCATGTCAAAGGTGGTGGTTCTATTCCATTTTCCATGTTATGTAATTGGCAGGAAACATACGAAGAGAGAGGAGAGTCAAGTGAAATGCCAAAACAGGATCTGATGATGCGCATCTTTGTACAAAACTTGAGCAAATCTTTCTTTCCGTCTGATGACTGGACTTTTCAAAGAATTGAAAGAGGATGAGTGAAGTGGTTTGTAAACAAAAGCATTTAACCACTTAATTAAAAAGATCGTTAAGTTTTTAATTGGTGAGGGACTATTGTTGAGAGGTGGATTATTAGATAATTAAATTTCCTAAAATGAGAAGAGTTGAGGAGTTTAAAACAAGTGAATAAAAAGTACAAATTTTATCAGAGTGTTATCATTTAGGTTATCATCATCAGATGTTGATGATGATGACGAGTAATCAATTAATTTAGTCATTTTGCTTGAAGGGGGTGGAATGATTGAAAACATAGTTTTGATTGCTTCACAAATTAAATTGTGATGTAAAAAAAGAAACAGTTGGGGTGGGGTGTGTAAAATGGGTGTATAACAGGAAACAAAATCAGCTGAGATTCTCTGGAGGATTATTAATTAGTATTCTACTTAAAATTCGAGTTTATTACCAGTTGGTGAAATTATGCAATTACTAGAAAGATTAACTTAAAGGTGGTATTGTAACAGAAATAATATTTAGAAAGGAGTATAGGAAATTTGACATTTTAGAGATTATTTATGATACCTGACAACAATTCACGGTTAAGAAATTAAGTATTCACTCAGAAAAGTTTAACGGGTATCATCGGTTTATTTTATAAGTTGTAATTGAAGAGACAGAATAATTACTTTGTTTGTATGAACTAATTGCTATGATTTATAATGACAATGATATTCTGATCATGTTATAGTTCTTGAGTAATTTAAAAGTTGTTACTGCTGCTGTAGTGATTTGTAGTCTTGATTTAGTCACTTAAGTAGACAAAGTGATAGACAAGTAAAGTCAGGTATACTTCATCTCATCGGTAATATAAACTTGATTATATCAAGATGGACATGGACCTGCCATATCGTCGACAGTCTGTAGATATGGAAAAGCGAGTAGAAGGAAATAATACTGGTGGTGCCGTTGGGGAGGCCCCAGAACCTCAAAACTATGACATTGTAAAAGCCACACAGGTAAAGATTCCCAAAACGTTTTTAAAAAACCCTTAAACCTACGAAATAGTTTGTATAAGATATTTAAGTAGTTTAAGGCTTTTACGGTTGTTTATTAATTTCGTTTTCGTATTCCATATTTCAGTTTGGGGTAGTAAATCGTTGTATTCAATTACTGAATGACGGCTTCGATGTGAATCAAAGAGACAATGAAAACATTACACTTCTCCATTGGGCCGCTATTAATTGTCGCAAAGAAATTGTCAAGCTATACGTTGACCATGGGGCTATCGTAGATGCATTTGGTGGGGAGTTGAACTCGACACCTCTTCATTGGGCTACCCGACAAGGACATCTTAGTATGGTAGTTCTTTTGATGAAGCACGGAGCAGACCCTTCACTTCGTGATGGAGAGGGATGTGCTGCTATTCATTTAGCGGCTCAGTTTGGCTACACACCCATTGTTGCCTATCTGCTTGCCAAAGGCGTGTGTCCAGATGTTCAGGATAAAAATGGAATGACACCCTTGATGTGGTCAGCATGTAGGGTTCAAAGGTGATTTTTTCTGTTCAAATCCACGAAGGATCTTTAAAAGACTAAGTATTTGTAGGAGCATAAACAATACTACATAATTTTAAATTTCTGCGTATTTCAGTGCTGACCCAACAAGACTTCTTCTGACATTTGGAGCTAACACATCAATTCAAGACAGGATGAATAAAAACACGGCGTTACACTGGGCAATTCAAATGAAGAATGCAACTGCAGTAGCGCTTCTAGTTCAGCGCAACGCAAGTCTAGACATTCCTAATGCAAGCTGTGAAACACCTTACACAATGCTTAAAAAAGTCACAAAGAATGATTGGATCTCAAAAAGTAGTGTAGACACAATGTTGGCAAGAAACGATCGAAAGCACCGTTCTTGTTTTCATGAGTACCGACAAGATAAGGTATAATGATTTTTGTCAACTGTGTGAAATCCCCCCATGATGCATTTCATAGTGCAATCTTCAATGTGATTTTAACTATTTATCTTATTTTATTTTACTTGCAGCAACTTCGGTATTGGGGTACTGCAGCCATACCCTTTATTGTAATGTATGCGTTCGGGGCCATTTTCTCTGCAGATGTAACTTTTACCTGGAAGCTGGTTCTCCTTTTCTGCCTTTATCTTGTATTTCGTATCGCTGGGAAGTACATTTGCGATGAGCGTTTCATGTCAATTTTTCCAATTAATGTTTATTTAGCTACAAAGGTATATGTTTTTATCTGCTAACAAAGTATCCATTGAATTATGTTTGGAACCAACATGCATCAGCTTAATAATAATATTTTTTTATTTTCAGTTTTGGATGTACATTGTTTGGATATTTTACATGATGTCAGCTTTACCTACTAGTGATACGGTAGTATTCATTTCTTGTTCTGGTCTGCTTTGGTACAACTTTCTACGTGCTTGGAAAGGGGATCCTGGCGTAATTACTGTGTCAGAGGATGAAAGATACAAAGTAAAGTTTCTATATACGCAAATATGACAGAACTACTTTGGAAATTATATATAGATATTTAGTATTAATTTTATATTATTTTATTAGACCATTATAGATTTAGCGGAGCAGGATGGCTTCGACTCCAAATTCTTTTGTACCACTTGTCTAGTTAGAAAACCTCTTCGCTCCAAGCATTGCTCTGTCTGTGATAGATGCGTTGCGAGGTACATGCATGCATATTGAAACTCTTGGAATTACCTCAATAGATTTTTAAAAAAATATAAATCAAAATTATAATTGTTATATATTTATTTATTATTAATAATAGATTTGATCATCATTGCCCTTGGCTTTCGAATTGTGTGGGCTGGAAAAACCATAAATTCTTTGTAGGCTATCTGTTTGCACTGGTTATTATGTGCTCATTGTTTCTCTTGGGAGCTGTAAAGTTTCTTCGAACAAAGTGTGACCCAGAGTGGAATTTTGTTGAAATTGTGAGCTGCGAACCATGGATTACGTTTATGTCTCTACAGGCTGCTGCTCATGGAAGTTGGGTGCTAGTTCTCCTAATTTGTCAGCTATATCAGGTATCAACATGGACTTACTATCCTATCAAACACGTTTAAAATTGTTTTGGAAATTCTGTCTGACACCTATGGTTGATTCCTACAGATATTGTGGCTCGGACTAACAACAAACGAGAGATTGAACTGGACACGTTATACATACTTTAAGCGATTCAGTGGTGGAGCAAATTCAACGTCGTCAACAACTAGGATGCGAGGGCAACATTCAAACCCTGGAGTTGTCAAAAACTTTGTCGATTTCTTTGAACTGGAATGTTTCAGTCCAGACAAAACAGATTGGGTCCGAGCTTGGTACCATCCTCAGGACCAGGATGATTCTTGCGTCGATAACCAGCCTCTTATTCGAGACAAGAGGGAAAGTTTTCAGTATGTCTAGTCCAGGATGGAACATATTACATTTCTCACACCTGATTCCGCAAGAGCTACTTTATTAAACAAGCGACCTTCTAAGGTTTCCTAGCTTTACTTTCTTTACCTCCCTCCAAAACCTTCCACTTTACGCGAATATACTTACATAATCAAGAACCTTTTGCAACTAAAGTAGTCAGGTTTGAATTTTATTATTTGTATCAGACTATATATATACCCATTCCAACCTTTACTCTTGGCTTATCTATTTACTGCTTCAACTAGTGGAAGTTTTATTAGATTTTAATGAAATAGAATAAATTGTGTTTATAATACGTACTGCTATTAGACAATAGTTATTCTATAATAATTGCTGTGGCACTAGTCAATGTATATTACAATGACTGTTTTGAACGCTAATGTTAAACTAATGATAAGTAGAATAGGTGGGCCAGACCAATAATCATGGTTGGCTGCCATTTCCA
>JAANSO010000426.1:0-33726 GCA_036507315.1 Lepidocyrtus fimetarius
CGCTCTCTGCGCCGTAGCCTCTGCTCAGCTCATTGCTGGACCTGGCCTTGGTCTTGGACGCGTTGGAGCTATTGGTGTTCTTGGAGGACGTGGATGGGGATGGGGAGGTTGGGGAGAATCATGGGAAAATACTTTGAAATGTATAAAAAAGAAAATTATCTGGGTTTTTTCTGATTTTTAAAGAAAAATAAATCCAGTAGTACAATTTTTGTAAGCGATATTTACTTGCTTACTGCATCAACCTCTTTGTTGTGCCATCCGCTGAAATCTCCAGAATATACTATTTTACGGGTAATCCAATGAAAATACATGAATTGCCTTACTTGGAAAATACATAGCAGGTTATTTATATACTATTTTATTTCCAAGTAAATAAAACAACAATGATGTAATAAATTGAGCCTGAAATTTTCGAGTAGGAAGTGAAAGGGTTTTAACATGGGTTCGGATACCCCAGTATTAAAGGTGACTTTGTACCTGAAAACTATTTCAGTTTTCCTTTATTCTTTTATGGAATCGGACGTTCCTTCAAATATTAGATACGAAGTGTGCAATTTTAATAGAGTATGAAATTACTGGTGAGTGGTCTCGTTTCAATTACTTTTAAATGTCACAATATTTTAGAACAGTTTTTGAAAAATGTGGTTTGTGATTGCTACATAGGTGACACTGGCCATTGCTGCCGTTTGTGTCGCAGCGGAGGAAAAGACTAAGGAGAGTCTTGTTCGGCACAAACGAGGATGGGGGTAAAAAATGCTTCCATACTTTGCATTTAAAGTATTGGAAAAAACTCATTTCAAAATTCAAAACTAATTTATTCATTCCGTTGTTCCGTGAGCTTTTACATAGAAAGCTTAATGCTGTAAACACCACAAATTGTTTAGACATGAACGAGGATGAGGAGTCGGACTTTTCACCTCGATTAATTAGTTGCAATAGTATAGATTATGACGACGAGGATGTCACAATAGTTCTTTCAAATAAGTCCAAAGGTAAGAAAAAGACACGACATGGGGGAAAGGCGCGTAAAGAGGTGTACTTTATCAAAGACTATCCTTTGGACCCAAATTGAAATTCTTCTATTCAAATTGACCATACCAGGCTTCAAAATCAATTTGCTTGTTTATAATAAATTCTAATTTTCTACATACATACATTAAATTAAATCTATAGTTTCTTATCATACTAAATTATTACACAATCACACTTTTATTACAGGAATCAGTTATGTATTCAAACATATTAATAGTTGTTTACATGTGTGCGTTCAATAAATACGTAAATAAATTTATATTATATAAACCTAAAATCCAATTATTAATAGCTTAATTAAAGAGATGACTATTGCATCTTTCTGGCTTTTGGATTCTTAGCACAATGATTATATAATTGAGCATTAGCCCTGGTTTTGCATTAAGTAATATTCGAAAGTTTTGGGAATAGCAAATTCCTTCCTTCATTAAATTTTTTACAATGCGCATGGCGGCTACCCACAATAGGTTATCTGTTACCACATCTGCACAGATTACATAATGTCCAGGGTTTGTCATTATCGGATAATGGACTTTTTGGGGCAATTACCCATCAGTTTTTACACAAAGTCATTTGGAATTTTGTCAAAGCATGACGCATAGCATATTATTACAATGTCCCCGGGTGCTACGATCTTGGAAATACTAGATGCTAATTAACAGGCTATCATACTGCTACTTTCAAAAATCAACCCACTCGTCATCATTCATCATTCATCTATTCATCATAGAGGTTGTCTAGGTTAATATTCATTTAATCCTGATAGATTATTATGACATTGTTACCCATTATCATCTTGCTCACGCATTGCAATAATATAAGTTTTACAAACCAATACCTAAATTCATAGTAATTCCATATAGTTTAATAATTTTAAATAATCGGCTCTAGGTTTACAAATAATTACATTTTGAAATTAAATTCTGCTAGTCATGTATTCCATTATTCTTATCAGTTTAGACAATAAACATGTCCCAGTCGAAATTGAGGTAGCTTTTATTTCTCCTGTTATTAGATCCAAATTTGATGCAAGTATTAAATCTCACACAAACGGAGAGATTTTAACTATTGATTTACAAATGATGAATGGGGACATTCTCGAAAAAATTATAGAATGGAATCGATATCACAAGGTATGTTTTAACATAATGTAAAATTTGACACGTTTGTATGCATAAATTTTTAATACGTCAATGGATATGTTATTAGTATGGTGGACGAGAAGATGGAGACAATGAAACTGCTTTTCCTATTACCGCAGACTCTATGTCAGATTGGGATATACAGTTTTTTGAAGGCATCACCAATGACGATATACTTGCCATATACAAGGTAAAGATTTGATTCATTTTGATGTACATGTATTTATTTTACAAATAATCATTGTTTTCTTTATTTTAGGGAGCTGCTCAGCTACAATGTGATGATTTGACGCATTTATCCAACGAAATTCTTTTGAAACGACGGACCAAACAAAATTCAGCGAATGAATAGCAGATTATTGTTCCATTAGAAATACCAAACTTTATAATCAATCTACATATTTATAATAAACTCTAAATTATTGCATAGTCCCACTTTAATTACAAGAATGAGTTATTTATTTATACATGATAGCACTATAAATACGTAATTAAATGTACTTTCTTTAGAGATAACATTGATTTTTTAAATGATAGGCTATCGAGCACAACATGCTATATTTCTGATACCATAAACACCGCCGCAAAACCATACCTTTCCAATTAGCCAGTACCGTTTGTGGTTTTTATTCCAAGTCCAAGTGGGGGAACTGCAATTAGCAAATTCACTACATCACGGCAGTTTAATTCATCTCCAATCATTTCCCAAGTCTATTTTAAAAAATATTAAACATGTTATTTGAATACCATTGCTTGAAATTTTTAGAGCTTTACCTCATGTTAAAATCGTTCAAAAGTATTTTTACACTTGCTAATCACACTCATTGCCCTTATTTTGGTAGTTGTTTTTAAAATGTCGTTAATTAAAACTGGATTATAACATAAATGTGAATACTATCAAAAATAAAATGATAACTGCAAATGCATTTCTATTCACCCATGTTATAGACACAAAGGATAGTCAACGCTGTGAAACGTGCATTGTGTGTACTCTTGCTTATTTGCTGTCAATCCTTGCGCTTCTATGAAAATTATAAAAAATTACAAGATAGAAATTTAAACTTTTACAGACTAGATTATATTTTATATGGCTAGATAATTAAGTGAGGTTGTTTAATAAAATTGCTTGCGTAAATATTTTAATGTAATAATGAACACTGAAAAGGTATTGCTTGTAAATTGGATCTACCTAAAACTTTTTAAAAAACGTTTAAAGAATATCATTTATTTACAAAATTTATTAACTCTACAGGTGATATTTGCTGGAAAAGACTGCTCACAGTCTCGTTCTGTTCCACTTGAAAGTGAAAGCTCAGGACTGGCTCAGGATGGCAAAGTTGAAGATTGTACATTTGACGACGGGATGGATTCGTTATTTTTAGAAATTAATGAGCCCCAGTTTGATGTTTTTGATGACGGGATGGAGGACTTGTTTTCCAAGGTGCATGATCCGTCTGCAAATGATATTTTTGATGATGGAATGGATGAAATTTTTTCAAATTTGGATGAGCTCAATCAGGAATCAGAGCAAACCTTTTCAAAGGAGTCGTTTCAAATGAAACGAAAAAATGATGTAGTTGAAGAAACAATCATCCCTGTAGACTCTACAAAAAAGCAAAAGAGATCATCAAACATTCCATCATTTTTTCTTTCCTCTTCTCAAAACTCACAGCCTGTAGTAAAGCCATCATTTCCAGGACCAGCCGGATTGATAGATAACAATAAACCAAATCCCTACCTTTATTCAAAAGGTCCACCGACTGTGGATGCAATTCAAGACAGTCCTGTCATTAAAAAATCTATCATAAAGCCAATTTCAACATTGATGAAACCCACAGTTTACAACGAACATCAAAGGAGGTCAACTACCATTGAAAATGAAAGTACTTTAATGCTGCAACAACAGAATAAGCCCTGGTTGACTTTAATGAAAGAATTAAACACCAGCTTAACTGATCCAGACAGTATCCTTCATTTAATGAATATTGAATGGTTAAAAAATAATGTTGACCGTTTTCCAGAAAAGATAAAAGTTCCTTTTTTGATGGGAGTCGTAGAGCATAGCATAAGCAAAGACCTGACTGTTAGAAATACCACAAGATTGACTGATCACACGGGAACATTTGTATGGCTTGACCATTCGTTTTTGGCTGCGTTTAAGGATCATGTTGTTCCAGGAACTTGCCTAGTTTTGTTAAATGTAAGAAAGTTTTATTATAAAACTAGTTTATTTTATTAATTTTGTAAAATTTTTTAATAATGTATTTACAGTGCCGCATCCACTACGAAAAAGCAAAAAATTGTATTTGCCTGGTCGTACTTGAAAAAAATGTCTGTTTTTTGGCGACTTTGAAAGAAACTTTAGAACCAGTCCTGGTTAGTGATGCCAAAAATCACTGTTTACTGCCAGGAAATTCAAACGATCCTTCAAGAGTTGCCAAAAAGGAAGTCATTGTCATGCAGACTGCGCAATGGACCCCTGAAAGGATTATGAATGACTACATTTTACTGCAGAGCTCTCTCAACAAGGATAAATCTAATGCTTCAAAAGTAGTTGCGCCGCCTGGTAATGCTAAAGACGAACAAATTGGTAATAATGAGGATGACGATGAAGATTTTATTAATGCTATTAATGAAATAAACTTTGACTTGTTTGATTACATGTAGTTTTATTTAAAAACATTACTTTAATATATTATAGATTTACAAATTATGAAATGTGTCATTAAATAATTAATTAAAATAATTAAACACCTGAAAAATACAAATCATCAGAAAACATTTCATGTTTGCCCTTCATCATTTACATTCTATTACAAGCCCTTTCATGCATAGTCCTCAAACTACACCTTTGCTCAACATCAAATTTCAACCAAGGTTGATTAAAATTATTTCTCCATTTTAAAAACTTTTTATTTATATCAAACATTTTCCCACAAACCTTATAATTTTCCTTTAGAGGATCTCCATGAAGGGCTGGATTACCTGGGATTAGTTTTACCTTTTGGATTTTCAACTTTTTTAGCATAAAATATACTAGGTTTGAGGGTTGGAAAACTCGAGGAACAATAGAAAATTTAAGAATAGCTTTCCAGACATCTTCCTCTTTGAAAATTATCAACACGGCACTAGTTTCGGGATTTCTCCCCACAATCACACAAAGTGGTTTTGAAACAAAAGCATAATTTTCATTTATTTCTTCCCGCAACTCCAACATGTCACCAAACATTCCAGCCCCATGACGAAGACGTGCTTGCTCTGCATCTGCAAACAATCGCTGTTCCTTTTGCTCTTCGCTGATCATAAAACGAATAATGTCATTGACGCATGCCCTCCATGACGTGTTGTAACCTGCTCCAATTGTACCCAATCGTGCAACTTGCCTCAAGTTTAAACAACTAACTAATTTGCTGTACCTTTAAATAAATGAATTTGACAAAGATTAACTCACGATGCATATTATTTAAATTGATTTTAGACAAACAAAATAATACTTACACGGCAGCACGGTGACCTTCAATGATTGGCCTCTTGTAGTAATTGTTAATTGAATTGCCAACTATCCCAGCAGTTATCATTTGATACAAAAAATCGCCATGTCGGTTGCTTAATTCACGATGAGGATCTCGCAAATTTTGTCCAAATGCTGGCAAGTTGGACACAGCATCATAATAAAGTCTAGTAAAGTTCATTTCCGGGAATGAATGACCTATTTTTAAAAATTTTAAATTTAAATCCAAGAAATGGATAATTTGGATTGAATTTATGACTGAATCTTAAATAATGTACCATAAAACCCAAAGATATGGTGTAAATGTAATACAACGTCCGTTGTTTTAAATTTAAAACACTTTGTAGTTTAATTAAAAACTTTTGCAGTTTAAATTAAAATTCTATTGTTTAGAATAAGGTATGTTTTTTCTTTCCACATGCAAAGGCGGCTTTTGCTGAGCCTCGTGCTATTTTTGGTCTAGTAGCGCTTTTTTGAGTAATTTAGAATGAACCTGCAACTTTAGCAAAGGAAAAAACATGCTTTAAGATGCAAGCAGAATGAGCAAGATTATGATGGCTTAGTGAAAAGTGCATGATGATATTTTGAATTGTATTCCTTTTAATTTTGTAAATGATGATGATAAGAAAAGTGTTTATGTATGACGGAATAAATTTATTGACAAACGCAAATATTATTTATTTTTATATGATGATAGTCTTTATTGTAATATTACAAGTAAATTTGATCAGATAACTATCCAGTACTTTGTTAAATATGTATAAAAGACGATTGCTTGCAAAATTTCAATGTAACTGTGCATTACATTTGTGTTTACACGTTTTAAGTAACTCTTTATGCAAATATACTAGGTTAATTATTTTAAAGATTAGTAGTACCGGACGTTAAAAATTGTTAATAATGATTACAAATCAGGCAATAATCACTAAACATTATATTCATTCTTCTTCATACAATGACAAACCAAATCACTTAAACTTTATCGCAGTAGTCTTCAACAAAATCAAATAAACTTTGATACAATGTGAGCCATGTAGTATCATCAAGTTCACTTTCACGCAAAATCTGCATCCTGAAATTCATTACTGAAACCAAAATTCGAACTCTTTTCTGATATCCTTTTACTGCCAAATAATTGATTGCCCTTTGCGTAAACTGCGTTAGGACAAGGAGTCTTTTTGCAGTCACTGCCGGTGAAAGTTTTTTAATCATTTGAGATGAAAGGTGCACTCCTTGACTTACTAGATTTGTCTCCACACGCCGCTTTGTTTTTTCAAAGCTGTTGGGCAATGCAGAGTCCTTTTCCTTAGAAAGCTGATACCAGCGTTGCTCCTCCACGGTGGCGTCACAGTTTCCCTCTTCATGATGCCCAGCAGCTCCGCAATTTGAACAATACATTGAGCATTTCCTTTTGGAAGCCTTTTCTCTTCTTGGATAACCATTCACAGTTAAATGCGGCCAATGTTTATACCGAGGGTGCAAATAATCACGACAAGCAAGAGAGACAGGTGAAGGTGAGGATGATCCGGGTTTTTGTAGAGAACCTACAGCAATGCCAATGAAAAGCATTATTAAATGTGATAAAGCTTGCCAATAACATGAATTCCTAGTGATTCAAGTGGATTTTCATTTTCTTTTATAAAAATTACTGATGTAATGCTCATACCCAATGCAAATACACTAAAAACTATTTATCTTGTCCATTTTGTATGATGTTTACCTTGAAATTCGGGTTCCTTTCCGATACCTTTGACAACGTCCGTTGTTTTACAAACTTCGCTTCCATTTGAGCCTGGTTTAACAGTTTTTGAACCTCGCATCATGTCAATCATTGTCAACCGGTTTTTGCGACGGTTTTCTACGATCCAATTATAGTATGGAGTTACTTGGATTACTAGGTCCAACAAAATATATTTAAAACATTTTCTGCTTACCATTTGCAATTGACCGATGGATTATTGAAGGTTGAGATGAAGTAATTCCAGGTCTGGATTGAGATGCACCATCTTTAAAGTCAACCTTTTCCACAGTTGATGATTGATTCAATTCTTCCAAATTGTTTTGATTTTGTGGAGCCTCTGTTGCCAACATTACACTTCCAGATTCGACAGTTTCCACACCTGACTGCATGGCTTCATTTTCGTTATCCCTTTCGACGTTGCCCACAAGACTCCTTGTTATCACTAAAACCAAAAATTTATTAAAATTTCACTGTTAATTACTGTTTTTAATTTTAAAATGTGGCTAATTCAAACTAAAAACGATTATACTACCAAATACGCAATAATCACTTTGCACTGTACAAACCTTTTTGTTTCTCATTCATGTTTCTAAACTTGTTCAAGTTTACTCTAACCAAAATAGTTTAATTTGATCAAAAAACTTTACAATCCAAATATAGAGCTTGCAATCCTGTAAAATAAATGCACGTCCTTTAGCACCGAGCTTTATGACAAAACTGAAGCAAAGAGTTGGCTTCAATCAAGGTTAGAAAAAAGTACTCGAGTAATGTAGTTTTCAACATACGTTTGTCATTCTGAAATGTGACTCTCTTTACATAATAAGAGTGAATAGGGCAAGCATAGAAAGGATAGCGTAGAGATAAGGATAAACGTTCAGCCAGAAAAGTTTGGGTTGTAGAGATAAGGATTTACGTTGTAATTTGCCTTGACTGAAAGCTTTCTTTTTATGTCCATTTTGACTTTGCTTTAGTTTAAAACGTTTAAAATATTACTTAATGAACTTATGATTTACTTGACTTGACAACACAAAATCATTCTATGAATAGAAAAGGTTTAATAGAACGTAGTCAAGGAATTGACATAAAATAGAGAGTTTTATATGAAAATGAATAATTTTATACAACTTGTTGAAATATATGAAAGCCAAAAAAAGTCCATTTGCATCAAGATTAATTTTTGCGCTTGTTTCTCAAAATTTTTGTGGCAATTTCACCAAATTGTTCTCAGTTTCCATAATAAAGCTACAAATTTTATGCTATGTCATCTGAAAAATTGAAACTCATGACGGAGTTGCTCGAGTTGGGATTTGAGGAATATAATTTCTTTTGTACACCATTGCCTTCCGTAGATGATGATAAGGCAAGCGTAACGATTTTAAAAATCACTAAATCTACTTGAATGAATAACAAATTGGAGATTGATTTGTTAATTTGACAGGCATATACTAAAAAACTACTTGACAGCTTTGGTAGAAAACCCCATAGTGGAAAACACCGTGTCTCTAGAATTGTATACATACAGGATCGTGAAACTGGACTATTCCATGAGTATGATCCATCCTTGCATGACAGATGGAACCAGAATAAAAATGACACGATTATGAAGCTTGACAATATGCACGCGTATCATTGC
Organism: Lepidocyrtus fimetarius; assembly: GCA_036507315.1. Classification (NCBI taxonomy): domain Eukaryota; kingdom Metazoa; phylum Arthropoda; class Collembola; order Entomobryomorpha; family Entomobryidae; genus Lepidocyrtus; species Lepidocyrtus fimetarius. The sequence continues at coordinate 9,060 of JAANSO010000426.1, forward strand.
AAACTCAAAAAAGGCAACGAGCGGAAGAGCATTTATATTCCAGCTACCAAATTTAACACCATATGCCGGTACAAACAGAGACTAATGATTTTTAAAAAGTGTTTTTATTCCCAATCTAAAAAGTTTTTTATTACTTGCACAGATATTTTTGGAATCGAGGCTGGACAGTCCAACATGCTTGATATCTTATTTTTAAAATTCAAATTTAATGTCATTTGATTTATATTAAAATTCAATTGTTTAAAATTACGTATCATTTTACAATAATAAATAGACTCTCTAACCACAAAACCTACTGAATAAAATAAGAACGAATATGTATAATAAAAACATGGCTTTGGCTATTAAAACTTTTTGTCAAAGTAACAACCAAATAATTCGAGTTTGGTAATCATTATCTTTAAATCAAATTTACTCATTTATCACTTATGCACTTTTTTATTTTGGACACCAAATTTTCAGCGTGGCGCATAATTACAAGAAGCTATCTCAAAATTTTAGTATTCCATATAAATGTTGACTTTTTTTATAAAAACGTAAATTTTGATAAATAAAAATGTAAGGTTAAATTTATTACTACTTTTCAATTTACTACTCATCATTTGTTTTATCTACATTTCAACATTTTGCATCTCGTAGGGCTATGCTAAGAAACCCCTACAGCATATCCTGGCAAGGAGGTGGTGATGAGGATGGGATTCCACGAGGAGCCGAGCATGTAACTATGACTGATATTATATTGGCAGATGGAACTAGAGAGATAACCTTTTATGGAATGATGCCGGGATCTGATGGTTTATATCGAGAAGTGCCACTTTATAGGATTCATCATCCTCCCGAAAGCGCCAATTTTGATAATATACGCCAATATCTACATTATTTGGAAAGTCGAATCATACCAAAAGAACAAAGAAGGAAAAAATCCAAATTTTTGTCACTTACCTTCAATAGAATATTTATATAATACATTTAACCAATGTCTAGTTGAACAAAGAAACAAATCTACATTTGGTGTTAATAATTTTTGTCAATGTAACAGCATTTTTTGTTTCAGTAATGTACGTTTAATAGCTTTCATATTCTATTGAATTTTACTAAAACCATTTTATTTTATTAGTTTATGCCTCAAGAAGCTTCAATATCGTAAATTTTAGGCCTGCAATTATTACGTAAAAAGTACCTAGAAAATTGCATTTTTCATTATAAGCAACTTGCACAGATACTTTAGCCTTTAGTACAATACTTTCAAATACAAGATATTATATGAATTAAATTGACTTACTAACCACAATAATCATTACAATACTATACTATAAAATAACAATGATTGTGCATAATCAAAACATGTCTTGTTTAATCAAAAACTTTTTGTAATACTTTGAGATTTCATTTTATGGCATGATTCTGGGATTTGATGGCTTACACCGAAAAGTACATAAAGAAATCAAAATGTTCAACATTTACTTTTGATAGACTATACTTTTAAAACCATTTTCACAACAGAAAGAAAATTATTAAAGTTTGCTGCTAAAACATTTAGTCAAAGTAACAGCCTCATTTTTAATTTTGATATAAAAATGTAACTTAAATTATTAACCATTTTCATTTAATCAAGAAATGAGGTTGATCAATTTTTCTAATATTTCAATAAATTATACAAGTAGTCGAAATTAATAGTAAAATTCTGTAGACTTGATAATATTGATTCCATATTAATAATAAACTTTAATCAACTTCACACATTTATTATCTACACTTCAAATTTTTGGTTTAAAAGACTACTTTTTGGAATTTTTAACATGGACTTGTATGATATCACCATGATTGGATGCGGGGAAAGAGGTCGGATTCCTCCCGGCGCAGAAGACGTAACTCTTTATGCGTATATCCTACCCGATGGAACTCGAGAGGTCTCTTACTATGGATATATACGTGACTCTGATGGACAGCAGCAACATCTGCTCCTCTACAAAATACATTATCCACCACTACACAGACAATTCAAAACTACTGAAGAGTTCTTGGCACACCTCGAAAGCCTAATACCTTTAAAACAATTTAGACTAAATAGGTCAAAATTTTTGACACTTTCATTGTAAAAATGTAATAAAATTTGCAAGTCTATTAAATTTAACCCTTAATCATTTTATATGAAAAAGTCCTAAACTGAATAAAATAAAAAGTTTTATTATTTTCAATTTCGTCTTGCTCTCAAATGTTTTGATTATCACAAACTTTGTCATAAGGCTGCTGTGGTTAAAATGACTTTGCATACAGTAAGATGCATAGTAGTTTTCATGTCACCCAAAGATGTTCTATATACAGCCATTATGAGAGGCATGAGTGATAATGGGGCATTTTGAGAAACCCCAAACTACATGTTCTAAATAATGGCAAATATGCTTTGTTTAATGCATGACAATAGGTATTTAAAAACTGGACAGTTTATTAATTGAACTTTTAATGTACATTGACATCGCATTACTTATCGTTAAATATGAGTTTTTATAAAAATGTATAATCTATAGGAATTGTGATGCGTATCGTATACGACTTTATTTTGGGTGACATTAAAAAAAGTGTTGCTAAAATTGTATGATTTCATGAATGGTTTGATGATGTTTTTAATTAAATTGGAGTTAAAATTGCATTGTATATATTTATTTAATCAAAAGCACGTTTTATTTAATCACACAACACATCAACTAATAATCAAGACATGGATTATAATTATTAACTTATCTGAAAAAAATATTGACAAATAGGAACTATTCATTAAACGTCTACATTTTCTTTGTATTCAATATAACGATTACTCATTTATAATTCCATCAATATAATTTCATTTATAAAGAGCAATTAGAAATACTAATAATCAAAACAAAATTCATTTAAAACATGCGCAATTCATAACGTAAGGAAAAAAAGTGTATTTTTAAACTCATTTGATAAAATTATGTCATATTAAAGAAATAACCTCACAAATGTACTATTAACCCTTCACTGTGGAGAATAAATGGACCTAACAAAACGAATGTAACTCATGAGGGAGTTCCACCATTTATTCCATTCCCACACCTCAAATTCGCGCTCACGAAGAATTTGAATTCTTGAGCGTACTATAAAATAAAAGGTCTGAGCAGCCTGTACGTGCCTTCTTTCCCTTATTAATGTCATCACCTGTTCCATGTGTCGAAGGACTACCTGAATACGTTGTTCAATTACACAACGTGGAAGTCTTGTTCCAGCAAATTGATCAACTCCCTTGGACCTTTTCAAATGATCCAATTTCTTTTTTTGTCGGTTCGCCACTCTATTGGGGAAAGCCGAGTCCAAGTCTAGCCAGAATTTATACCAACTTTTGTCATGTATGCAAGAAGCTTTGCGGCTCTTTTGCTCTGCAGTTTAAAATTGGACGTAGCATCCTTCTCCGCGTAGCATCTTGGATTGCATTAGATTTAAACTGGGGCATTGTGAGATTTTTTATTTAATGCATAATTATAATTAGTACACTTATTTCGTAAATTATGCAACATGATTAACTCTAAAAGATGCCGTTTTCATTTTAACCACACCAATCATTGTATTTTAAAAAAGTCCATTAATCATATATAGACAATTTAAAAAAGGTTACTAGAAAAGAGATAATCTTCCTTTTCAAGAGCTAATCCTTCTTATCTACACATGCGGGAGCTGCGATTGTTAAAAAAACCTTCACACCTTTATGTTAATCCTTCCAAAAAGGCGATAAGGGACAGAAAAAGTTTCTTTAACGTTATGAAATGGTGATTTTAAATAACGTTCCTCTCCCAATAAATACAACAATTATAAAATTCCAGCCTTTTTCAATTGATTGTATATACGTTTGCGTTTTAATTTATGCAATAATTGTTACTGTGAGGGAACGGAGGCTTTGAAAAAGAAAAAATGTGAAAAAGGTAGAATTTACCAGGACCTTTGACGGCAGTGGACTCTTGAGACAGACAATGATGAGACTCGGAAATAAAGAAAGTAACAGAAAGTTTAAAAGATGACAAAAACACGGACGTGTAAAGATATGAATTACTTACAAGTTGCATGACTTGTATAAAAATTTAACCCAATTTAACATTATATGCAAAATGTAAACTAAATACAAAAGTGTTTTAAGATTGCACATTTATCATTTACTAAATGTTTAATGCGTAGATAATGTACATTTCATTGTTAAATGTTCAATGATTTTCGGTACATTTTTTTCAATGTCACCACTGACATGCAAGAAAAAGGAGGGTTCCCTACCAATCATCTCAATTTTGAATAACAAAATTTTATTTCTCAATGTAATACAAGTAAATTTCATGTCAAAAAAGGTCCATTTTATTAAAATTCAATAAAAAATTAAATACAAGTATGAGTTTAATACATTAAAACTAACAATCAGACTTTACGACTCTTTAGCATCTTGCATTGCTATAAGAATCGCAATGAAAAGCACACTGTGGAACATATCTATACTACACTATAGTTACAAGGATTTTTAATGCTTGTTTACAGCAATTTGGAAGAGAAACTGAGACGGGAATTTCCTTTTTTTCCAAATCCTTGTCCACAAAATCATTCCGGCCAATTTTTACCCCACTTACGTTTCCAAATTTTTGTGGAAATTCATTTCCACACTTTAAATCACTGATTCCATACTACTGCTAAATTTTATAATCACCATGTGCAGCAAAATTAACTTTAAACTGTCTACATCCAATATTGTTGACCAACAGCAACTTAATCAAGACTGTAATTTTGGTGGTGGCAAGAGGCTCGATAAACCTAAACAGGATGGTCTCATTGGAAGCGGAGAAGTCTCCCGTCAGTTGGAGATTAAAGATTGTTTTCCGGCACTGGAGAGTTCAATCGGAAGTGATGTAGTCTCCCATCATTTGGAAGATGAAGCTGAAGATCCTGTACAGGAGAGTATCCTGGACATTGACGATGAGGAGGAAATCCTTTTTGACTATGCTGCTGTGATCTGTCAAATGGTAAAGCAGGAGATTGAACATGACCAGAAAATTCATCTTGACATTGGTGGGGTAGCCGGTGACATGGAAAATGATAAAGCTGTACAGCCTGCTGTTTCAATGGAAAGTGACTCGATCGGGTTTTATTATATGAAGAAAAAAGGTAATTTTTGTCCTTATCAATGCCGTTACTATGGAAGAAGCAAAAGATATTAAACCTTTTCTTTGCATACATTGCAGACTGGCCACTAGAAATGTTGCCATCTTTTTATGACAAGAAAAGGGTTTCGGTTGGCCCAATCAATTCATCATTCAACGCTTCTACCAACATCATATTCGAACGGATGGATAAGCTATATTCATTGATCTCTGTTGACCCTGCTGCTAAACATCACTGTAAGGAAGCTCGTGAATATTTTAAGTACCTGGAAGAGGTTGCAGAGTCTTATTGGAATTTGGATCTTCATTAACCAAGGTTGAAACATAATTTTTGGACTATGACTAGATGGCTGTGGTATACCAATTAGGATGAAGTACGGTGGTTCGTTGCTTAATCAGAGTTTATTTCATTAACACTTCAAAATTGTAAAAGTGGCATATTAAATAAAACAATTTTAAAAAAATTCTTTAGGTTTGAGTTTAATTATAACTTGTAATTTTATAAAATTTGGCAATAATCACCAACAATTTACTCATCATGATAGTACCTAGTTATTAAAAGTACATAGTACCTAACGTAATTTTTATCTAACCAACATTTTCATCTTTACATTCAGGCATTTAAACAATATGGCACTTTTTTAAGCGAGCTCCATATGTATGAATCTCTTGGCAAAGTAATATAAATATAGACATTGGTATGATTACCAAATACATTAAACCTTTCCCTGCACTTACCGGTTCATCGTAGTCTAGTGTTATCTCATAATTCTCCTTACATGATTGGAGTGAACAGAGCATTTATAGAAAGGTTAGCGTAGAGATATGAATAGTAAAATTTTGTTTACAAGCGATTCCATAATAATGTTTAATTTTTCAACAAAATGTAAGTTATTTATTATTTTTACGTTCCACTTACTACACACATTTATATGCATTATCTACTTTTTTTAAGTTTGGGTTATATAGACTGATTTGCAAATTGTTAACATGGACTTGTACAATATCAATATGTTTGGGTTTGGGGAAAGAGGTCGAATTCCTGCCGGTGCAGAGAATGTAACTCCTCATGTGTGTAACCTACCCGATGGAGCTAGACAAGTTTCCTATTATGGATACATACATGACTTTGATGGACATGAACGATATCGTCTACTCTACAGAATACATTTCCCACCACTACACCGAGAGTTTGCAAATACGGAAAAATACTTGGAATATTTAAAAATGCTCACAATTCCAAAAAAATTTAGATTAAAAAGGTCCAAATATTTAACAATTTCAATATAGAAGCTTAATAAACTATGCAATTTTACTGAAATCTATCAAAATATCATTATTGCATTAAAGTATGGCACCAAAAATGGTTTAATATATAATTTTTTTATTCAAGGAAAGTTTTGATTAAAGCTAGTTTTACTACTAGTATGGCTTATATAGCTTTGTACACCTTTAGATGCATAGTAGTTTTCATGTCACCCAAGAATGCATAGCTTCATCTTTGTATACTATTAAATACATAGTGGTTTTCATGTCACCCTACGATGATAATGGGGTATATTGAGACATTTTAAGCATTTTTATTTAAAAATAGTGTAATCTGCCAAAGTTATGATGCGTGCAAATTATACTTAACAATTATTCTTTGCCAATTTTTATTTATGGATAAGCAGTGAAACACAACTGAAAACCTGCAAAAGTATGTCAGTAATATTGGTGACATTAAAAAAAGTGTTGCTAAAATGTTTTGATTATTTTATTGATATTTGAAATAAGAGCAAAAACTGCTTAAAACTAGATTTATTTTAATGCTGGTGTGGGTAATGCAACTAATATTTAATGCATAGTAGTTTTCATGTCACCCACAGATACTCTAGACAAAGCTTTTATTTGAGGTATAAGCAATAGTATTGGTGACATTAAAAAAAGTGTTGCTAAAAATGAATTATATTATGAATCAAATCAGAGCAGAAACTGAATTGCAGAGATTTATATTTATCAGAAATAGCGTTTATTCATTCGCACAACGCATCAACTAATGATTCAAACACGGAAAATAACTATGTATTTGCATAACATGACTACAAAAAAGACTAAATAGTAAATTAATACAAACAAATTCATCCAAATAAATTTCATAAAAACACATTCCACACATTTCAACTTGCACTATCAACCAGCTAATTCTTAAACCAGTTGGGCCTTACTTTTTGCAGAGTCAGCCTACCCTTCTTGTTCCTTTTCTTATCACTGAGTTGGGACTCGAACCATTGATCAAACTTCACTACCAACTCTTTACAAGATTCCAAATTTTCCACCGGTTCCCATGAATCTTCTTCTGGTCCATAACCTTCCCAACTTACCCAGTAATAAAGATGAAGACCATTAACCCATCTATTACTAATTGACTCAACCAGGTACTCCCTTTCATTGTTTATATCAGGCCTGATATTTCTCAACTCTCTACCAGCACTAGCTACCCTTTGCCGAAAACGATACAATTTCTTCCTAATCTCTTCAGAGTCTCTCAGCTCCACCGGCTGCAGTTTGCACAAATGTTTCCGCCTGAAAGAAATAAAGATTAAAATTTGCATGCTAATTTTGTATATAAATTAGATTCAAAGGGAAATTGTGGTATAAACTTACACAATCTGTATTCCTTTGAGTTTGTTGTCTACAAAACGATTGTTTTCCAAGTCAAATTAGGTGGTAGTGCTTGCCCCACTCAAACACAAATCATTCAACTTCCCGTCCAGGATTGAAGCGGCAGCGTGCAAACCCTGCCCCACGCAATTGATGGAGCAGCGTTGAGACTCAGATTTAGACAATGGAACAAGGAAAGCAGTTTTGAAGCCAAGAGCAGTCAGGATGGACCTTGTGATGGGACGTACGTCTTTATTATCGACATTCGTACAATCTTTGATTATTGGTTCCCACTTGTTATTGTAGAAACGGAATACAATGCAAGCGCAGTGTGGGTAGCGTCTCCAAGTCTTTCCTTCCCCCACCAGCACAGCTAAAGGTAGATTGTAGCGTGAAAGGTAGCACCTAATGTCTTGCACACCGGTGGTAATAGAAACGTTTTGTTTCTGTAGATAATTAAAAACTGTACAGTTTCCCCGTGTCCCATTCAAAGAGAGGTTCCTGTGTTTCACGTCAGTATAGCGAACTATGCAATTATAACTGAAAAACAAGGATAATTTGAGTTAAATTTATTTAAACTTGAAAGTTTTCAATTTTGCATTTGTGTAAATACTTACTACGCCCCAAATTGTGAATTTAGGAATTGCTCTGTGTGCAACTGACCCCATCCTAACAGTTGTGAAGCATAGTCAATAAAATGATTATAGGCTGTAGCTTCCGCAATCAAACTGCTAATATCCGGCCACAACATGGTCGAAGTGACACTGCGAACAATGTCTTTTCTAAGCTTACTTTCTTGAGGAATATCTGGAGCCCTTTAATTACAAAATTGTCAGTCAATATGGTAAAACAATCTCAAATTTACCTTAAAATCACAATACTATAAAATCAATTACCATAATTCAATTACAGGAACTTTGTTTTTGCTCCTCTTTCGTGTCGGTGCTGGCAACTCCAAAGCCATTGGTTCTGAAATTTTAAAAATTGCATTATTTTCTACTCTATACATTAGGTTGATATTTAAAGAAAGTAGTAATACTCTTGACCAATTACCTTCATTACCACCAAAAGTAGAACGAGTGCGCCTGCCTGTAGCTCCAAGACCTCCAGCAACCACAAAAGGGCCACCGACACCTGTAATTTTATAACAAAATAATAGTAAAAGTGTATTTTAAAATAACGCATTATTTATAAAGGGAAATTTTTTAAAACTAATTTTACCTTGAGTAAAAGATCCCTGTCCAGGGTTTGTCTCCATTGACAGAGGAACACGAATTGTTCGAGAAGGTGCAGCACGAGGTTTTGAAATACCACCGCTGATTACTGATCGCTTTTTATCACCTTTACTGGAACTTCCTCTTCTTTTATTCACTACAGCAGCTTTTGATGGAGCCATCTCAAAAAACTTTTTAATTTCCCATGTAAAAATAAAAACTTTTGACAATTAAACAATAGGGGTAACGTCAAACTTTTTAAAAGTTAATTATCAGTCACTTTTTAAAAAGGGAATTCTCCAAAGTTTATGTACAAAAACAACACTGAATGATGACAACAGACTAGACAAACCGGTGCTTTTGTCGGCTTTTGCAACAGGGAATTGTGTGGTGCGCGTGTGTGTGCTCTCCCTTTTTTGCCTTTCACTAATCCTAGCTATAATAAAAAGCTCGAGCTCACGCTTTTTACGCTTTTTGAATGGCAGATGCCGGTGGAGATTACCGCCTGTGAACGGGACGTGTTACATAGATGTTTTGCTTGATGTGATAATTTGTATGATACTTTTTAATGGCTATAATGTGGTTATCTTTGTTTGAATGCTTTATTGCACCTGCATTTTATCACATTGTGCATCTTTTGATTAATTAGTGCAATATTAATTAGACTTACAATTAATATTACAGTTAAAAACAACTTTTTATTATTAATGTCATTCAACAATTTAAATGATCGTTAAAACAATATGAAATAAAGCTGGATAGCTCATGTATTAAACTTGGATTGCTTCAATTAATTACCTAGTTTACTTTTATATGCAACAGATGAGTATTTTATGCAATTTGCATGCAAGTTCTCATAATTAAGTCACAATATCATTTGTCAAATATGAAAAGAGAAAAGGTATCAAAATTTAAAGTCTCTCTGAGAACCAAAAATTGGTAAAATACCGTCAAAATGCTTAATGAATAGAACCCCTTATTTAGTATGCTAATTAGTTGGCTCAAGATTTAACCTTTTTTATTCATTCATCATTTACTATTATTATCTCCAAAAGAGACATTTAAAATGCTCATTTTGGTGTGCGTTATCTCGCTTGACTTATCTAATCATCTTTCTTATACCGACAGATTAGCTTAGCATAGCAGACAAATGAACAATGCAAAACGAATGACGCTATTTAGTTAATTCTTTTAACTTTTAGATGCTGATTAAAAGTTTAAGTGTATGAGATGTATCTGATGCAATAATTTACTTAATGTTAGTGTTCTTTTTAAATTTTTTACATTTATTACTATAATTTTGTCAATTGGAAAGATTGTATAAAATATAATAAAAGGTGTGGTTAGTATAACGTTATTAAATCCATATATTGCATCAACAGTTACAAATGTTTATCTAGGCCTAGACGGAGAATGTGGGGATCTAGAAGGTGAGTTGGGGTTGGGACTGGCACAGGGAGATCCGATTGAATATGGAACCACAGTCAACACCCCTTCCAACAACTCTTCCGGAGACAAAGGATTCTGCAATGTTCGTCGAACAGTTTTCAACGCGGGTCGTTTAAACACATCCTTTTCAGACCCGTCCGAGTTTCTTGCATTACCACTTTCAGCAGGGCTTGAAGCCTTACGCTTGGTTCCCGGTGTTTGAACATTGGCCGATGTTGAGGGACCAGGACGTCTTGGAGTAACAAAAGCGACCGCTTCTAACAAGTTTCTTTGTGGAGTTGCAACCACTGGAGACGTTGCAGCTCTCTGAGGGGTTATAGGGGAGGGGGCGTTGATTGTTCTATTAGGGGTGACAGGAGTGGGTGCGGGGGTGGTTCTAGTAGGGGTTGCAGCAGTAGGAGATGTAGACCCACGTTGGGCATTTGCTGGCACATTTGGTGTTCTCGGACGAGATGATGACGCTGGTGAGGCTGCAGCAGACTGATGAGAAGTAGATGGAAGTTCCGATGACACATTCTCAGAGCCAAACATTTCAGAAGGGACTGTAATTTGTAAAATTTTGTATTTAATAGTGAACCTAGTCTAAATTGGACAAAATAATACATTCTTACTTATATTGCAAAGAAACTCTTCTGGTTTCATTGCTCCCATGTCCTTCAACTCTTCAGATGTTACGTTATATAGAGTGGGCATGGATTCTCGTTTTAGGTTATTGAATTCCCTGTTTGTAATGTACCGAAACTTGTAAACACCCTTGTAGAATGGATCATCCTTTGGCTCTACAGCAAATTGAGTCTTTTCCAGCAAATCATAATACGTCATTTGCTGAGATTCAGTCCAACCTGTATAGATGCATAATAACGGTTAAACTAATCTAAAATCATTCAAAAATTACATTTCATTTTAATCCATTTTACCTATGGGGACAGAATAATAGAATCCTTCATCCTGCTCTGCATTTCCACCTGCTTGGCCCCTTTTTCTTTCATTCTTTGCGTCCCTCCTCTGCTTTGCGGTGCGTTTTTTCTTTTGCTCAACCTCTGGCTGATTTCCACCACCTCCCGCAGCCCCATCTTGATAATCATCATTGTCATCTTTCCTACTTTCTTTGTCCAATTGATTTCTTCGCCACCGCCGATATATCCTTCTCAACTCGTTTGCTTCATCCTCAGTTTCTACATCATGAGGTATATCTTCATTACCATGAAGTTCATTGAAATTATACTCTTTGATTGCCCATTTTCCATCTGGTCCGTATCCTCCATTTCTTGGATCATTTGTGTAGCGAAGAGTGTGGCCCCTTCTAATCCTTTGCTTCCAACCCTCTGGGCAATATCTAATAAAGATTGGATTATACTTGTTTATTAACAAAATTTTTATAAAAAGCAAAATTTTATTTAAAAACAAACTTACTTCATGTATTGTGTGGAAGTGATGCTATGATAAGGAATCATGCGATGAAAAGATGGATCTTGGCCACGTACAATCCGAAACATTTTGCACTGTACATAAACTGGTCGCATTGAACGGTTGCGTTCTCTCTCCCTATTTTGATGAGGAGTCCATATATAATTGAAGAGTTTTTTATTATGTTCTTGTGGTCTTTTTTCAAATTGTTCTTCTGGTAGCACTCTATGAAAAAACGACGCAACTAATGTTTCCACACCTACATCTGGCTGCCGGTATGTTGTTATTTTATTCCCGTCTACTATCTTTACGCTTTCAATGAGATTGAGATAGGAATTGTCACGTTGCGTCAGATAATGACTCCGAAAAAACAAGGTAGACTCTGATTTCATAGTCCTAACCCCCCATTCTTGCGTAAGCGCAATATTGTTTGATCCCAGAGAGTCCAGGGGAGATTTTTCACCCTACAAACAAATTCACATTGCATTAGTTTATATTTTTAAACTATTTGTATTAGAATAAAAAAACTTACATTTAGTATTCTCGCCACAATTTCTTCATGGTCTCCCACATACAGAGTATGCGTTGATCTTTTTTCAGAGACAAGAGGAGTAATATTTTTCTCCTTTTCCAATTTCGGGGCAATGAGGCTAGTATAGTCAGTCTTCCCACGATTGCCTGGTTTTTTGTGGCCAAATTTATCAATTATGGTCTCTACATACTTTGAATCTGGTGTCTTATCGTTTCGAAACTGGTCGTACTCAAACATGAACGGGTATTTTACTGGTGAAACGCGTTGTATCACATGTTTAACCATAAAACTTTTATGTAGTCGATCAAGTTGTGTATCGTCTGCTGGATAAGGTGCAATAGTTTGATTGAAATGTGGGTGGGGATACTACAACGGAGATTAAAAATTGACATTGTTTATAGACTATTATGATGAGCAAAATTTTGATCATTACAACCCATTTAAACTAATTCTTACCACTCTCGGTTCTCTGTCCATGATGGATTTTTATCATTTATATGGAATCTGCGTTGAATTTTAATATTTACTAAAATTTAGGTTGTGAAGTTAATTGAAAATTTTTTACTAGAATTTAGACAAGTAGAGTACAATTCCTAATCAATTTACTAGAATTTTGGTCAAATGAAGAACTAATTTGAAACAGGTGAGAAAGAGAAAAGGATTATTGATTTCAATTTTTACATTTTTGAAAAATACTATTGATTGAATAGCCAGGCTGATGTCGTATCCATGGTGTAAACATGACTGAGCAACCTTTTATTACACCGAACATATGCACTACGCATACAAGGTCAACCCAAAATCCATCATCATGATGATGATGCAGAGGACAATGCAGTACAAATCTCAATAACCCTTTTCGTATCTCCTATACCTGTGCATATAAATTCAAACTCTTTAGATTTTCCTTTTAATACACGCGCATTGAAAATCAGCGTTGTTTCCTTGTATGCATGTTCAATACACGTGTATTGAAACGCTTGCATGAGCCAACAGGGCATATCTACATTTACTTTCACTTCATCTTCACTTTAGTAAAATTTTAACAGGTAAAACACGATAAACCAAACTTTTATGAGCATTAATAGTGCCGATTTTGCATATAAAATGCAAATTTTTCATCCAAAACCAATACTTGTATGTATTTTGATGATGTAATTTGATTAATTGGACCTTGGCTGAAGTGAAAATCATTAACCCGACAAGGAAAAGTATATATGTTAAGAAAAAAGTTGACAAATGTGGGAGGAAAAGCCTCCTTAAAATGCATGTCATGGGTGACATGAAAAAAAATGTACCGAAAATTGAAGGTAAAAAATTGGTTTTTAAGTCATTTTCATATAAATATTTGTTGATAGTTTGATACTTTTATGCAATTTTTTGATGAAATCTGCTAAATTGGACCTTTTTTGAAATAAAAAACATGTACCCTACCATGATAGTCACATATATAATTGCTTTAAAAGTTGAGACATGTAGGATGAAAACCCTTTTTAAAATGCATGGCAATGGCAAAGGTAAAAAAACTTGCAAATGAAGTTAAAATCAGTTTTACAAGCACAATAATTATACATCTTTATATATGTCTTAAATTTTATTCCGCAATTTCATACAACTAGGCTTGTGTTGAACAAAGACGAGCCTTTTGCAATACACTCACAGTAACCTAAATCTTGCGCAAAGGCAGCTCTTTGAGGAAAATATGATTTCATGAAAGGAAAATAGACCAAACACGCTTTTCCCCTCTCGTGATGCGAGACGAAAGAAAAGCCGGCCGGCAATTTATACATTGATAAGATAGGGTGTTTTCCATTTCATTCACTGACACGCATTATTTTGGAGATGCTTTACCAACTAGCTTGTCAACAAACGTGGTGTAACAAACTGAATTTTTAAAAGTTTAAACTGTCCAGTTTTTAAATTGATTTTTTATTATTCCATCTCCATTATTTTCATTATTTTTGCTCAGTGATTAAAAGTTGTATATTAAAGGATTAGGATCAAGTATGGATAATAATGAACATCCTGGACAAATTGTTAATCGTGGAAATGGTGGAAACCGCCGTCCCCGTCGATACCGCCCCGGTACAGCTGCTGTGAGAGGTTATATGCCTTTAGAGATAATACCTAGAGAGATTGCAAACAGAGTTCGAAACGCAATACGTACTGGTGTCACAAGCAGCTCTGCTCATCCTTCTGCAAGTTTTCAAAGAGATTACAATGAAGAACAGGAGGATCAAAACAAAGTGATGGATCCAGTCATGGAAGTTAAAGTGAAAGCAGCTCTTATCAGGGCAAAGGATAAAGCGGATGGAAGCATTACGGCTCTCGATAATCTCTTGTTGGAAGTAGTTTTATGCCCAGATTTAAAAATTTCTCCTAGTGCAATGGCTTCCTTTCTACTAGACCTTCAAGGTTCAAATTCTATTGTGTTCTGGACGAAGGGAAATGCTACTAGCCTGAGCAGAGTAAGTTTTTATGGTTCACAAAGTAAGTTTTGTAAATGGTCATTTAATTAAAACTGTTTAATTGTTTACAGTTTACCGAGAAAATGTTTAGGCGAGTGAATGGATTGCAGGCTTTATGGAACCGAATCCTCCACCAAAATGTTGCCAAGATGAAATTGGATGAGCGACAAATCAAGTTTCTTGCCCGGTTTTATGCATTTTCATTAAAGAGTGGAACTCTGACACCTCTACGATCCTTGTGGGTGTCCGACGGAGATTGGAGTCCTAGCTTGTCATTGTTTTTTGGACATCTCTTTCGATATGGAAGCACAATGTTTAGTCCATCACTCTTGCCAACGAAAATGATTGATTCAGGGATAATTGACATGTAAGGAAAACTAATTTTTTGTTTTATAGTGTGGCTAATGTTGGTCATTGCATTATCACTTAACCATTATCAAACTTTTGCAATTGTAGGCTAATGACGGGAAGTGCATTCACCAAAAACATTGGGTCTGCCGTAATGGGGAATGCTGGACAGCACATGCAAAATTGGATAATTGGGTTGGCGAAAAGGAGAGTCGGTGACCTTATTGTTAGATTGCTAAATGACAATACTTCTCTGGATGAAAACCTTGTAACAGCACAAGCTGTCAACTGTGGAATAGACAATCAACAATTCATTGGAATGGTAAGGATTTTAAACAATTTACTCAGTATATCTTTAAATCGTTGCAAAATCGTCGCAAATGTAATGTTGCAAACGTTTCTTTGCAGATCTGGTCTGCAATAATGAAAAAAGTGTTGGGATCCTCATGTAAAGAAAACCAGAAAAAGGTATTTGCAAACATTCCACGGATTCTTGTGGAACGTGCGCGGCTTAAAAACCTGATTCAGGTCAACACTCTCACTTTCTTCAAAGCAATGATTTTGCCAGAGAAGGGTTCGCATTTGTTGAAGGAAATGAATGTGTTTATATCCAGTTGCCTACACTGTAAATGTAAAATTTTTAATAAAAATTGGATCGTACTAGTGTTTTAAAAATGTTTTACTTTTATTCTAGTTGGCATTATCAAGCGGTCAGACATTTGCGTATGGAAAAAGAGTTTAGGTGATTCTCATTTCAACAAGATTAATGATTGTCATCAATTGTTACGGGATTTTGACATTGATGGAATTTGAGTTTAGGAAATGTATTTGTTTTTGGCAAATTTCGTGTTTTCTTTTTAATTTCTAGGTTAATACATGTTAAACTATTGTTAATTTATGCATTTTCTATGAGTTGAAAGAGTTTTGTGTTTTATGGTTATTGAATAAAGTCTAATTGATGAATTTAAATTTTAAAAAAATAAATAAATGGCAACAGTTTTATTTGTTTATGCATTGCTTTTGAATAACAACTTAAAAACTAATTAGGCTCATACTAGTAATATTTTTTTTTAAATTATTTATTTCAATCACTTTTATAATAATCACTTGTCATATTTTAGTTAAAATATAAAAAAGGTAGGTATAAATAACAATAAATGACATAAAATACTTTTATAAAGCATAAATAATTAGCCAAAAATAGTCAATCATTTAAATCTACAACAACCTCATACATTTAGCATAACCTGTTTCCAAGTTTTAACAAACTTTGCTTATTTTTTACATCAAAAATAAAACAAGCTTCATTAAATTGATTTTTCCAAGAATCAAACAAATGTCGGCCATCAAACATTGACGCGCACACGTTGTAATTTTCCTTTGTGACGTCTGCTTCGGCGCCCAATCGACCAGGTACAACTTTCATTCTACCAATCTTTAATTGCTTAAGAATGTAATAGACCAAATTTGACGGCTTGTACTCTTGCTGAGCTGTGGGAAACTTTAAGATTGCCCTCCACAAGCCGTCTTCTTTAAAGATGAGCAAAACTGCACTTTCTTTTATCTTTCTTCCCACAATGATGCATAAAGGTGGTGAAGAATACACAAAACTTTCCCCCATTTCCTTTTTGAGAAAGAGTCCATACTCACCAACACCTCCCAAAGATGCTCTTAGGGTTTGTACGACAGATTGTCTCCAATTTACTTCATTTCTATCCACACTCTCCATATAGCGTTTCACGTCTGCCACGCAAATTCTCCATGATGTAAACAATTGGCTACCGTAGGGCCCCATGCTCTCAACTTCCATTAGATTTAGGCAGCTCACATTGTATGAATACCTACAAATTATGCAAATCAACCTAGAGACATTACAATGTTAAGGGGCCCTTTAAATTATTACAAATTCTACTCACAATGCAGCAAAGCGACCCTGAATAATAGTCCAATGTTTAGAATATACTGCATGGTTCCTTTGCTGCCCTGCATGTTCCATTCGAAAGACAAACTCCCAGTGTCGGTTGTAAAAGTCCTGTCCAAGATTATTCCCATTCGTTTCTACGGCGGGTAAGGCCTTTGCAGCATCAGTATAACAGCAGCTTTGATTCATTTTAAAACGCCTTGAGAAACCAAAAAGTCAAAGGTTACCGTGATAAAAAGGGAATGACTCTTTTTTAAAATAGTTTAAAAGCTTTGTTTGCTTTTCCCACACTCACCAACTAGTAAACTTTCAACTTTTTGACAAATTGCTTCAAAAACTAAAAACTACTTGTACTTTATCTTCAATAAATTATTTCAAAACTTGATCCTCTCCAAAATACCAATCCAACAAGAAATGTTTTTTCATTACATATGGACCTGTCAAAATTCTTCTTGATCTAAAAAGGCGGCTCTTGTTGTTTTGTCATGTGCCAAAGATATGCATGAGATTCTGAAATGAAACTGTCCAAACCTGAACGAGAGAGGATGGTTTAGTAATAGAATTACGCCTGTTCTATTTTGTAACAGGAACGTCATTTTACGCACATTTATCTAAACATTTTATGATGGCTCCCCGCACTTTTCACTTGTCATGTGAGAGTGGGAAAGGGCAAGAGCCAAAATAGATTCAGAAATTTGGTGTTTTGTGGAGAACCCAGTCTATTTTGATTTGTAATTTCCGGTTTTGGAAAGTAGATTGATAATTAATCAAGTAACAGTTTAAAAAGTTAGTAATCATGTTTAAAATTGGATTAGATCCTTATTTTACTAAAGTAGCAAAGCTCCCAACAATCCAGGAGTTAAGGGGTAAAAATTCAGGACTGAATTTGTATAATCGTCATCTAGACTTTGTCATGTTAATGACACAAGGAGGAAATAGAATGAAAAGATATTGCCATTCTATGGTCTCTGGACCAAATGGTGTCTTGTAAGTATTTTTAAAGTTACTTGCAAGTAGAATTAAAAGTTTCTGTTACTCATAAAGACTTTTGTTATTTGCAGGTATTCCAAACTTGTGAGTGGAACAAATCAAAAGCAGCTAGACAAAAGTGGTTTCTATGTATGGAGATATAATACTACCTGGCGAAAGTTTGCAAAAGATGCTGCGGCGTTTATCAGGGAACAGGATCGTAAAGAAGAACAATGGAATCGGAACGTTAATCGTCTTCAGGCTTCCCTTCATGCTGCTCTCGATGATGATCTTGAAGCAATCTTGCTCGACGACCAGGATGGATTTGAATCTCCTCCTCTCTGCGCAATTATTGGAAACAATAAGAAGAATGCTGTGCTCTTGATAATCTACAAGACCAATGGACTATGGAAAGCTTTGTTAAAGCATCATCTTGCTCAAGAAAAAGCGTTTGTACCATTTATGGCTTCGTTCATATTACGAAAATTGAAAATTGGGAGCGTTCAGATAATTCCAGGACTGGAAGGCAACGTGGATGATAACCACTCCGATACCGTAAAAGAGGCTTACATTAATGTTGCCAAAATATTCGATGGATCAAATGAGTTTCAAAATTGGAAAGATTTCAATTCTCCAAATTTGTTGTTCCATGTTGGTAGAAATAATTAAAAGGATTAGATTTTTTAACATTTTTTATGGTTTTTGTCCAATTATATTGAATTTTGAAACTTTTTTATTATTTGTTTTCTATAGATTTGTAATTTGATATTTGCATTATGGTGATGAAGCTGTTAAAATATAAATATTTATGAATATTATACTAGGGATTTACATAACGTATTAGTACAACCATTGTAATATTTTGTAACCTTATAAAGTTGGTTGAGTTTTATAAACTTAGTTAAGCCTATGCTCAGCATAAGTGAAATATTCTTAAAAAATGTAATTTGATGTTAATAAAATATAAAATGTATTTTTTCTTGCATATCGTCATATTTGTAAATAATTATCATAAGATTAACATCACCAAAGACAAAGCTATATTTCTTTTGCATACCTATTCTATTCCTCATTTTTATCCATGCATTACATGATTCCTAGATTACTGAGAATAAAAAATTACACTAAGAATAACAAATGGGTATTATTACTTTAGTTTTGACATTGTATTCTTCAGCACTTGAATGCGTTTGTATACGCTCTTTCATATCTCGCCTACCAAAGTTTGAGTGTAAAGTTTGTAATCATGGAATCGAAATTATTTTAAACTCTACTAGAAAATAGAAAGAGCTCCTCGCAGCATTGTTCAAATCCAAAGAAAAATACATGCTCAAAATAACAAATAATGAATGG
The DNA here is from genome assembly GCA_036507315.1 of Lepidocyrtus fimetarius. Lineage (NCBI taxonomy): Eukaryota > Metazoa > Arthropoda > Collembola > Entomobryomorpha > Entomobryidae > Lepidocyrtus > Lepidocyrtus fimetarius. Next base: position 28,517 of record JAANSO010000426.1, read on the forward strand.
AACAGATAATAATAATGAAAAACGCAAACCCGTGGGAATCTGACGTTATATCAATGGCTATTATTTTAAAGAATTACTTTAACATATAGGGATTTGACACGGATAGTGTAAAATCAAGAGAATCCTCTTGTATTTTTGAATTTGAAAAAAAGTTTTACTATAATGAATTTTTAAATTTAACGAGTCATATTGTAAAATATGTTGAATGAATTCATAGTTTGAAATAGTTTATGCTTAAAATAAATGTGTTTTGTTGCGAGTCATTCAACGTAATTCTAAATTTTTATGAATTTCTATGATTGATAATTTTTTTGTGTGCATGGTTTTTTAAAAACAAATCTTATTAAAGTAATTAAAATCAGTAAATTTGGCACACTGTAAAAATAAGAGTTTTTTGAATTTATTAATACCATCAAACGCCATCACCAAATGCATAATTATAATGACAATTTTTATCTTAACACAAAATCATATTCATAAATAGTATTAGTAAACAAATGGCCATTTCGTAATCATAATTAAACTTTTAAACATACATCAAGAACACAAAAAGATATTTAATGCATATACACGATATTTTATGGCCATAAATTTTTTTCCATAATCATTTTTCCTCCTGCATAAGTCATATATTTAGTTGGGAGTAAATATAGACCGGTAATAACGAATGAAACTCAATAGAGAGTTCCACCATTTCTCCCACTCCCATTCTTCAAATTCTCGTTCAAGAAGTATCTGTATTCTAGTGCGTACTACAAAAGTAAACGTACGCTCAGCCTCCACATTTCTACGTGCCCTTATAAGGTTCAGCACGTGCTCCATGTGTCGAAGGACTACCTGAATTCGTTGCTCCATTACACAACGTGGAAGTCTTGTACCTGCAAGCTCTTCCACACCCTTTGTCCTCTTCAAATGTTCAAGTTTTCTTTTCTGTCGGTTTGCCATTCTCTCTGGATAAGCCGCATCCAAGTCTAACCAAAATTCATACCAGCGGCGATCGTCTGAAAAGGCTTCACATTCGCTGCTGGCATGATCTCCTAGGGCGCCACACCTTTGGCAATACAGAATCCCATCATATTTATTTTTTGGAGCATCCTTTTCTCTGCACGGAAGCCCTTCTGCGGTGCGGTGCTCCCATCTGGGATCACGCCAGTCATCTGTAAAAGTAAAGAGATTTTGATCATTAATCAAATATATTTGGCTAAAGATTATGGTTGTGTGGTAAGTGAAAATTAAAATTACTTACACAAATCTCTCTGACATGCGGATGGAATGGAACGGGAAGAAGATGCCAAAGGAAGTGCACAGGCTCCGATAGCTTGCAAGTCGTCATTACCTGTAAATAAAACCAACGTTATTTAAAAATGCATAGAAATATAAATGATTAAATATTGCCAATCTCTACTGCTGCAATCATAAATTAAAATTCATTTTGATCATCTCAATAAAAGCAATTGTAGATTAAAACTTGCCCATTTCAGCGGGAGCAGCATCTGAAGACGACGCAGCGGCATTATCTCTTTCATCCACATTCTCCACCTGTACAGGTTCCACGGGGATTGCATTTTCAACCTGAGCAGGTTCCACAGATTCCAAAAGGGACTGATTTCCATCTTGAACAAGTTCCACAGATTCCAAAGGGATTTCATTGCCAACCTGTACAGGTTCTTCCGTTTCCAAAGGCAGGAAACTTTCCACATCTACTGGTGGCAACCACCACCACTTCCACATCGCATCAATTGAATCAGTAGCGACTTGAGTGGACGATCCATTTGATGAACCTTCGGCTTCTTCATTCGCAACGACATTTATCACATCTTCTGGTGGTTGATTTTCAACTATGGCAATTTGAATAAAAAATTTGCTTAAATTATTATAATACAATCAATTTTATTTGCAAACTTACCACTTTCAGTAAATGAAGCTGCTTGGAGAGCAGTACAATCACCTACATTCTCCATGAGTGCCGGTTCCACAATGATCTCACTCGTTACTCCATTTTCTACCTGAACAGGTTCAAAATCCAATTGAGGGACACAATTTCCCTCGTTCAACAATTCTCCTTCCAATGCTGTTGAATTTTCTGTTGAAACATCTTTGGACTCTTCTCTAATTGCTTCTTGTGACATAGTCGGTACTTGATCCTGAGCAGGCACTCTAGAGTGAACAGCAACAATCGCAGGGAATAGTTCTGGTGGCAAGAAGATTGGGAGTTGTGGAAACCGATACAGTGGCATCAATGGTGATTCCTGAATTGCCAGTGGAGGAAATTGAAACAACATTGTCATCTGTTGACCCATTGTTTCCCCTTGTGGCTGCTCTGAAGTAAGTTGCGTAGATTGTGCAACCAAAGAGGCTCCGTTTCCAGTCCTGGAATCTTCATTTTCACTGCTTTCGGGAGAATGCTCCAACTGATGAGTAGAGTTGTCCCTTTGATCTTCTTCCATAACAACATCATTACTCCCAGAAATAGGAGCTGTAGCCATTTCGCCCTCCAACATGTTTTCAAAAGCTCTATCCACTAAAGCATTGAAGGTCATTTGATTAAATGACCGGATATGCCATTTATTCAACACTAAAATAATACAATAAAAATATTTTTTAAATCCAAACTAGATAGAAAATTGTTTAATTGATAAATGATGAAATGCTTACATTTAAGAGCCAACTTGGAATGATCCATCCTCTAAAATGCACGATTGACCTATTAATTTTAAATTTAATAGTTTTCTTGAAACAAAAAACTAAAAGTAACTCTCTTCAATTAAGTTTTTAAATCCGCTTTGCAAAAGCTTGTCATTCCAAACAGAGTTTTTGAGTGTGAAGCAAGGCAAAATGCATGGCAGAGAGTATGAGTATGAACATGTGCTCGAGATAGATGTATGCCAGCAGCTTTGCGGCTCTTTGCCTTTGTAGTTTAAAATTGGACGTAACAACTTTTTCCGCGCAGCGTCTTGGATAACGTGAGGTGTAAACTGGGGCAATTTGATATTTTTAATTTAATGCATGTGCTTTTTTCTTTTAATGTATCTTTTTAATTATAATTAATTTTTCTGTTTATTTTATGTCACATAATTATCTAGATTAGCTTAAAGATGCACTTTTCATTTAAAGTTTACTCAAAGTCAAGTTTTTGTAGATTCAAAAAGGGTACTAGACTGCGAATGGGATAAAAAGGACCCTTTTACAAAGATAATCCTTCTTATCTACACATGCGCGAGCTGCTAAGGTTTGAGACCCTTTTCGGCAGCTTTTTTGTTGTTAATCCCTTAAAGGACTTTATGCGATAAGGAAAATGAAAAAAGGTTCAAAATATGAATGTGAAGAGTATTTTATGAATGAAAGCCCTTTAAATGAAAAGAAAAAAATGTGTCATTGGAAAACCCCCATTCCAAGCAAGTCCCGTTTTATCTTTTTAATGTACTTGATGTGAAAATAAAGTTGTAAATTAGATTAAATTCAACATTGCAATGATTTTATTTTTAACATTTCATTTTTAACAATTCATCTTGCACCAACATACCACCCTATCATACCCCTCATTGCATAGAAGCTCATTATTATTAAGAAACATATAATTAACATTAAATTAACAGTAAGTAGGAAAAAATGATTATAGTAATTATCGTAAATAAACAAACAAGGAAATCAAAATTATAAAATGCCAGAAAAACAAAACACTTTTTTGAGAGCACGGTTTACAAAATTGCAAGATCCATCTCTCCCAAAAGCGCGTGAACCTTGTTGGAAGGATCCTTTAAAGGGCCACTACTATTCTTCCAAGCCTCAAGATCCGAAATTTTGACAAGTCCACCTTTAAAAATGAAATTAAATCCTGATTAGCAATTCAATTAATTTGATGTAATACGATAGATTAATGATAAGGTACTTACGCTTGACACAACTGGCAATGAATGTCTTCATTTGATCATTTAAAAATGAATATTTTTCTGGATTACGCATCGATGAAAAGAAGGAGAATGCATTTCCCTGGATGATACTCTTCAACTGGTCCATCTCTGTCAACACATTTGGAACGTTCAAAAATAGCTTAACCTGGATTGAACGATTTTTGAGGGATGACAATCCTTTAATTATGGAAGACCAGGTCTGCAAATTAATAAAATACGTTTTAAACACAAACTGCTAGTTAACAATGTAGAGTATTTTAAACTCCTTACCAACTCCAACAGCTTATTCAGACCAATTGAACAGTTTTGAGCCATGTACATGGTTTTCTCTTCGTCTCCATCTGCATTTTTCTTCCAAAAGTTGGAAAGCATTCCCACGATTACTTCCTCACTACAATTGCGAATCAAAGAAAGAGTATTGGAATCCTTTGAAACTCCAATGAGCATTGAGACCTTCTCTGCAAACTGGGGACCATTCATCAACCTGTATTAGAGAGAAATGCATTACCATTTACGAATAAATTACGAATAAAAAATTTTTATAATCAAAATAAACTTACGCTGGGATTATTCCGCTCTTTTGAACTACAACATGCAAGTCCTTGCATTTATCCATGCGCTCGAAAAGCAGAGTCACAAAAGCCTTGAAAGACTCTGTCCATTCTTTTCCGTGACCCCAAATGTTTGAGTCAGCAACCATGACGTCCTCCTTGAGAGAATCCAAATAAAACTGAACTAGGAATCCCATGGTGCCATTGTCAACATCCAGCTGGTGAATACTTGATCCAAAATGAGCGCCAACAGCTTCCTTCAGGCCATCCAAACGATTATAAAGTCCTTTAAAAAACTGGAAATAAAAGGCATTTTAGAATAATTCTATTTATAAAAACAAATTTTTTAAAATAAAAGATTACTTTTAGCAGACTTGCTGAATCTCCATTAGTCCAGTACATGGGGGATTCCTTGTCGTTGGGGTTAACCAAAAATGAAGCAACAGTGGAAGGCATCACTACAAAATCCTTTTTGTTTTGCAAAATATTGTACAATTTCATTTTAAAATACTCCACATGTCCAGTGTACTTTTGCTTTGCACTCTCCAAGGCCGCAATGACAAGCTCATCATTTACTGGATCAACCTCAACTTTCGGCTGTTTCTCCTTGTTATCGTGTCCACGATTTGATCTCCTCACTGGTAACGGACCAATTTGTTTTGGTTTAGGTACCTTGGTGTACACTTTTTTCGCCACCTTCATTGGATACCAAGCAGGAATTGACTCATAACAGGTTGTTTCCCTCAAA
>JAANSO010000427.1:0-33686 GCA_036507315.1 Lepidocyrtus fimetarius
CTTGCATGCAAATAAAAAGAAAATTACCCAAATTTGCCTTAACAGTAGCTGAGATAAACACGGAAGTAGAGTCTAGGGCGTTGGCTAAATGACAAATGACAGTTTACGATCATTATTCTGCAAGTTGCACGTTATGTCATGTAGTCAATAGCTTTTACATCATGTATATTAGCTGTCAAACTCACGGTTTAATGAAAAGTATCAGTAAAGTTTATTATTGGAAAACTTAATTTGGGCTATTAAAATATTTTCGCAAATTTTAGTACTATAGCCATTTGTTTTTGGAACACAAAAGAAAGCAATTACAATAAATATTTATATTTTGAACACTACATATACACAAAACGAATTCTAAACAACTAAATGTTCATCACTTAAATTCTTACTAGTGAGCACGCACGCTCCGCGTTCAATTTGCACTATTCTACATAAATCAAAATTTGGAATATATTAATGTGCACGCAAACTTGGCGGTTTAGTAAAGCAAACTGTTTGTAACTCCGGATCGCACGATTGTAGGTTAACTTAGAGTACTTATTGCAAAGACACATGCTTTGCGTTAAAGTAGAATTAGTATTTGTAACTCCGGATCGAATACATCAGGTACATATAACTCCGGATCCAAATATTTGGAACTCCGGATCTAATGTAATGCTGGTAATTGTAACTCCGGATGTAACGTATTGATGGTAATTGTAACTCCGGACCTAATATATCAGGTACATGTAACTCCGGAACCAAATATTTGGAACTCCGGATCCTATATATTAGTACCACATGTCCAGAAATGATGTCACGCCTCCGGGTCCCCCACCCCCAGTCACCCCCTCCTCCCCCAAAATCATGTAGTTGGGGCGCCTCCGGTTGACCCTCACCCCACCCCCAGAAAACACCCTCACCCCCCGATGGTCTTCGACCTCCGGATCTTAAATATTTTTGTATATACTGAAGCGCCCCTAGCGGAATTTCAACTCGGGACGCACAGACACACACACACACACACACACACACACTCACATGAAATAATAATATAAGATTAAAATGTTCATTATAATCACAGAATAACAATGCTATATTTGCAGTTAAATGAATTCGTATTGACTTGTTCACCCACGGAATTTAATGTTAGTGATGATAACGATGTTAAGATAACAAAATGCTGATATTATTTTTCGTTATAAGTTTTATTAAATAGGTGGTTAGATTCAAAGAATCCTGCAATCAAATAATCCTTGGCGAGATTGAGACTATGAACTAAGGTGAGTATTAGGCCTGCTGTATTCTATAATCTTTAATCAGGCAACATCATGTTCCTTGTGATGTAATGTGATGGCAGGAAGTTATATTCTGAAAATACAATAAATGAATTAATCTACTCGTATTAAAAATAATTATAAAATATTAACTTGTATTTTGATTTTTGTCGAGTTTACATTTTTGTATTACCTTTTATCAAAGCTTTGATGAATTAAGGTAGCTTTCTCATATACAACTCTCTTTCTCGTGTGTAACTTGAAGGTTTGCTGAAGCTATTTGATTTTTCAAGTGAAGTGTGGCATCTATCAACCAATTATCTAAATTCCTAATTCATAACGATTGTCCAGTAATAAAATAAAACCTTTTTGATCACGCGTTATACATAAAAATAAAACACTGAACATTACTATGCTTCAAATTTTAACTTTGAACGAACTTTTATTATTCAATAGACCATTTAAATTACAACAATTCACGGAAACTGATTAGAAAATTATAGATTTAGCAAGGCAGTATTAAAACTACTTAGTGAGTTAAATATAACCACAATTTATACAGTCAACTGCGGGGTAAAGCTTTTTTCTAAATTATTCAACAAAAATAACAATAACACGGTATTTAAATTAATTATTAGTTAGTTTTCAATATACAAAAAATTAAATATAATACAATTTATAACAGTAATTAGGTATTTGGTCAAAGTTTGTCTGTAAAGAAATGTTAAATGTTTGTAGTTTAGAATAGATGGATGAAAATATTTAGTTTTTATCACAAATTAATCATTTTAATTGGATAGAATGAAATTATGGACTTTGGAGATTAATTTACAACGGGAGTGTGGTGGTGACTACTTTCATTAGTTATTTTTTTAGTAAATTTAGTACTCAATTTGGTAAAATAAGGTACAGGTAGTAAATTGTTATTAATGTAAGCATTTGTACAAGAAACTGCGGTAAAAATCTTTACAAATTTAGTTTGTTAGGACATTAGGCACACATTCAGAGTATTTAAATGAGATAATTACATAATTATCTTGTGTTTTATGTCACGGTTTTGTATTTAGGATTTTGGCTTAATAAAAATATTTGTGATTAAATTAGGATAATTATGATTACTGTACAATGATCTGAAAAGGAGAGAGTAAGGGAAATGGCGAAGACTTGTAATTTGACTGTTTTTATTATTACTAGAGGTTATCATCATACTCCTTGAGAAAAGATCTCTACGCCTCCTTCTCCTCCCCAACATCATCGGCATAACAGCCGCGAGTGTAGCGGGGATCATACCCGCTCCCACGGCTGCATAAACTGGATTTATACCGCTAAGCCTTTGTCGAATTCTGCCTGGAAGACTATTTTGATTATTTTTGATTAATTGCTTATTTGAATTTACTATACGTAAAGGTGTGGAGGTACTGGACTGAAGAGAACTTGTCGCCCTCCCATCTCCTAAATAATCTGAAAGGTAGGTTGTGGATGGTGCTGTGCTCGTGCTACTTCCGCCAGTTATTATAATATCACTGTTGAGAAGGTGTGGTTCAAGAAGGGGATCCCCTCCGATGCTCTCAGTATCCTCTGCAAATTCGCTGTCACCTCCTTCGGTAAACACGGAAGATTCTAAACGTGCAGGATAATAGGAAAGGCTGGATTGTTGGGATGGGAAGGAAGAAGAGTGATGATTGTGCTGTGGTGCGGGGTGCTGGCTTACGAGTGGTGTCCCACCTCTGTGAATAAGTACGGGAGTTAAAGTAGATAAAGTCGCGTTTACCCTTTGGAATACTTCATCTCTATTAGATGAAGATACAGAAGAGCTGGGAGGGTAAGGCCATGGCCAAAAGTCCTTACCGTGTCGACGATGATGTGAAGGGGGAGAGTTGTTTGACTCAAATGGATAGGAAGAGTGGTCATCTCTGCTTCCGAGGTCGGGACGGAGGCGGTTAATGTACTGAAGGATTTTACTACGGTCCCATAGATCCTGCCCTCTGTTACCTTGTCCGCCTCCTCCACTGGGACCACCTGAGGTTACTCGTCTCGTGTTGGAAATTAGTACCCATCTTGGATCATCAGGGTCTAGATTGCCCCCGCCGCCTCCTCCTGTCTGTCTGGTAGGGTAGGATGAGGCTGGTCTTTGGTCAATAAACCGGTTTCCGCCTAGTGTAGGATAACGTTGATTTGTCGGGGGCGGGGCTGACCAAGAACCTGTAGCAACGACGGGTCTTCGTCTGTCTGAGGAGGATGCAGACCATCCGCCCGTGTTGCTCCCTCCACCAACGGCAAATGAAGATTGTTGATTGGAAATGCCTTTGCTTTGTTGCCAGCTCACTGTGGCTGATTGGGGCCCTTCTGGGTAGATAATATCATTCCAGGAATTGGTTGGATAACGGTCAAAAGAAGACAAGGAGGAACCTTGGTTTGATCCTCCTCCGCTCCCGCCTCCCCCAGAACCCCAGCCTCCTCCCCCATTAAACCTTCCACCGTCGTCCCCTCCAGGACGAAGATAAGAAGGGAGAGAGGGTCGTCCTCCTGAGGATATTCTGTTATCGTCTATTCTATCCCACCAAGGACTTCCCTCGTTTGGTCTGTCCCTGTTTGTATTCCAATTCGTTGTTGGCAAGTCTTTCATTGGGGTACCTTTCGGCACCCATTTTGATATGGAAACGCCCGCTACAGGAATTGGCTCTAGCTTTACCCAGTTTTTATCTTGATCTCCGTTCCTATTTCCACCATATTTAAGTTGATCTTCCAACCAAGCAGGTAGTCTGGAGCCACCCCTTCGATTGTCGTTATCTAGTCCACCTGCGCTCCATCCCCAGCGATCAGCAAAACTTTCAGGGTTTAATTCCACGCCAACCCGTTTCGTTAAACTGCTGATTGTTGAAGAATCTCTTTTGCTAAAAGTAGTTTGCCCATCACCAGTTTGATTCTTTGAAATCTTAAAAGGATCATAGGTGTCTGGCGAGATGGCCTTGAGCTTCACCCACCCTTCCGGTGCTGTTGGACTAACTGTCGAAGTTAATTTAGCGAATCTATCGGCAATACCCGATCTTCTTGAAAACGAAGATTGTTGTGAATTTTTCTTGTCATCGTAAACCATGAAAGGAATAGCGATTTGAGAGTGTAAATTACTTGTCACACTTTCTAAAACGTTGTCTTCGTATTTACTCAATGAATTTCTTCCAACTCCTTCATATTTCTTTGATTTTCCTTCTTTTTTATTAAAATAGACGGCTTCCGAGCCTAAATCCGATTGGATTAGACATCTCGGTCCAAAACAGCTATTTCTGAGAAAGTAAGTCGGCGTTTTTTGTTTTGAAAAGCCATCATCAAAATCGTTTGAATAGGTAGTATCTTGTTGCAAACTTTTAGTTTGATCTATGGCTTTTCCGTTTGAAATGCGCAATGGAATCGGCCTAGCCGGAAATGCTACAGCTGCGGGAATATGCTCCTCTGGAAATCTTCTCGAGCCTTCCCCTCGTCCCCCAGGTTGAGGAAAGTCTTCATCATAAGGAAGCAGAATTCCGGCTTCTGCAGAGTCCGACATAAGCCTTGTGCTGGCAGCTTCTTCATAATCAGAAGATATGGACCTGGCTTTGGCCACGTTTTCATGAGATTTCAAAGCAATGGGAGAGTCAAGAGCGGAGCTTTCCTCTACCAAATCATCTTTGTTGATTGGGTTTACTAAAGTTTCATCATGTTTTAAACTTGACGATGGTGGCTGCAGTGGTTGCGACGGTGTTGAAGTTGTTGTGGCATCTTTTATTTTATTTTGAGATTTTTCTAATAATGAAGCTTCTTTTGCATAAGAAAAATCAATCGAGAAAGCTCCCACGAAGAAGATAACAGTTAGCGAGGAGACGACGATACGCGTTGATAACTCCGTTGAAACCATGATGTGGCAGGTTTTATGGTGACAGAATGAAAAAAATGTTGAAAAATATCACCAAAAAACGAAACAATCACTCAAAAACGCATTGAGCATGCAGATTTTGTTTTAAATGTAGGAACGGGAGACGATGGGGAAGAAAAAAATTAAAAATTCTTCGGGATCGCACCAACTGCAAACGCTTTTCGCACTTTGTTTTAAAGTCTGCATAAATAAACTGTTTTTGAAGAGATTACTTTGATGCTTTGCAAGGAATTGAAGTATGCAAATTTTGAATTTTAACGTTAGAACTTGAATTGAATGAGTTGTGTTATCTTTATTACAAATCTACGTTATATATTAATTAAACTATGCCAATATGTTGAATCGGCGTTCAAAAATTTAAATCCTTTCCGGAAAACTTAAAAACTTTCAACTTTTGAGTCATGTTTCTCCCAAAATTTCTTACGTGTTTCTCACTTCACTAGAGCCTTTTAAATGAGCAAGTTGCTCAATCAACACCGTTTTGAAATTTGAGCTCTGATTTATTACCTGCCGCTCAGGTAGGTGAACAAGGTGCGTTGATATTGATGATGATGATTAATAAGGATATAACTACACTTCCTCACTTAACGTAATTATTTTAAATGCTGTGAATTTAATAATTGTTAATTATCCTCCTGCTTTTCCCTTTGCTTCCAATACTCCCTTCAATCTCATGTTTACTTTTAATTACTTGAAATTTAATTTTAACGATCAATAAAAACAGAAATCCGGCAGTGAAAAGTTGTTTTTGAAATAATACTGCTCCAATTTTCCGTTACATTTTCAAAAACCAATTAAATTTTATTTTATGAGCAATTTATGTGATTTTGCTCACTCATTTTTTCTATTTTTTCACTATTTTCCCCTCCCACTTAAATTTCTCGGTGATCCCAAAACATACAATGCTCCCCGTTGAACCGTCAATATCTTTAACGCACGACGATTAGCTAAATACTAAAGGAAAAAATTCACGATGATGAGTTTTCAGCGTAAAATATATAAAAAAGAACGTTTAAAGAATGGATGCGCTTATGCGTTGCGAAAAAAAGGAAGATGCAGCAGGAGTTGGGACGACGGTGGTGATAAGAATGATAATGACAATGATAAGTAAGTGCAGCTTGAGCGTTCAGGCCTTCTTTTTCTTTGTCTCTTTCTCCTGCTCTAAACCAAACAAACTAAGGAATGATGATGATGAAGGGAAGAAGATAATCATGTCATGTCATACTCATCTTTTACAAGAAGGTCTCTTCTTAACAGAAGAAGGCTGTCGTGCAGAGCGGAGAGGTAAAAGAGTAAGCAGAGGCGTGATTGCAAATGATGATGGGAAAGAGAATCATAATCATTGTCATTGTCGTGAATTTGAAGTTTTTGCAAAAAGGGATGATGTAGTAACAAGAAATAGCTACTGAATTGTTATTTTTGTGTTTTTTAGCATTTTGGAATAATGATGAGACTACAAAAGCAAGAACTCATTTTTAAGAAATAAAATAATGGAAGAGGGTTTAAGAGTTAAAATAAATGAAAAAGAGGTTGGCATTCAGTGATTAGCGATTTTTAGATTTAGAGAGCAGAGATTTGAAGATTTTATGAGAGGTAATGATGAGCTGTGAATTTTTACGTTTTTACTAGAAAATCTAGGTAAACTGAATTTGTGTATTGTAAGATACGATTTGGAGCAGGTAACTTGTGTGAAATAGGAAATCGACATTCGCATAAAATTTATTTAATTTTGGAGTTTTTTCATTTATTATTTTGGATGTCACTACTTATCGGCATCATTTGATCCACAAATAGGGGTTGTTGACATATGCCTTTGTAATTTTAAAAGAATTTTTGAAATAAGGTCACTTCGTCCCTAATCTATAAATCGTTGCGTATAAAATGAAGTCAAAAGTTGTGACTTTGATCTAAGAATATTGAGACCTTATTGAGTAGAGTAGGAAGAATTTAGCTGAACGTCAACATACAGTTTTTATAAACTTTGGGGAATATGTTTAATTCAGATATTCAGTAGTATGTGTTAAAAGCAACAAATAATATTGGAAAAGTTGATTTTGTTAAAATAAATCATTTATATCAGCGACGAATAATTCAAATTCAACTTTACCTATCAACTTTAATAAGTTTAATTAAAATTTACTCTAAATAAAATCAAAAATTGTTACTTGCTTATCGAGAGGCTTGTTTGCACTATTGAATTACGTCGACCTGTTGTAAATGCGAAGGGTTTATTAACTTTAATATTTATATTTGGGTGCTAACTACACCATTTTCTTTCTTAATTTCATTTCCTAAACGGCTTTTATTGATAAGTAGCTGACATTTTCAAAAGAATGCAAAAGGATATAAAAAAAGGAATTTCACAAAATAAACATTAATTTTCATGTGCTTCGCATTACATGTTGTTGCATCCACACATCACTTTCTTCCGAGGAACTGTCACTCATCAACTTATCAAAAAGGCTTCCCTCACTACATCCTCTTCCTTTTTTCTCAAAGCTTTTTTGAAATAGAAATTAAAATGATGCTCTAGTGCACTCGTAATAATAATCTGAGCAAAGTTAACCCTTTAAAAAATTAACAACAGAAGCAAAGAAGACAGTGACGATGGGGAGGATAATGACGACGTGCGTGAGAGTGACCAATTATCCCCTTAAAAGAGATTAAATAGGTCTTTTTAAGTGGACAGGATAGAAAGCAGTTTTTATAGGAGACGACAGGACAGAAAAATTGCATGCAATAGAAATGGAAAGGGGTAAAAATGCAACTTCCATTGTAGGATAAAAAAGATTCACTCTCTAAAGTAATTAAAATGATGATAATGATGAAGGGAATGATAAGAAGATAATATTTTTAAGGATGTGTCAAGTCAAAGCTGCTTAAAAATACTGTTTTCTCTAATAATAAACCATCTTCTTTGCCACTACTGCCCTTCTTTAAATGAAAATCATTTTTTAAGAATGAAGAATGAGATGAAGTTTTCTTTGTTACAGTTGCAGCTGCAACGATAAGCACGAGGACGAGTAGAATCTTTATTTAGATAAATGCTTTTTTTGCAAATGAAAACCAAATGGCTACAAAGTTATTATTGAAGAGGGAGGAAAATTTCAAACAGCGAAACCCACATTCGCAGCGTGAGATAGAGAAATAAAAGCTGAAGGGATTTGTTAGATTAATATTTAAATATTTTGTAGTTCAAGTGTGGAATTTAAGAGATTTTTATGCGATTGTGTGCTCGTGTGAAAGGAGCTTTGTCTAGGTTAGTAGATGAAGATGAAGGGACAACTTCTTTCTGGTCAATGCTCCTCCTCAAAAGAAGTCCGTCATTCTTCATTTTTTCTCTTTTCTCAATTAAGAGATCGTAAAAATCAAAAAGAGAATAATTTTTGGAAGAAAGAATAAGATTATGGGAAATCAGAACAGAAAAGTCAGTGGGTTACCGGTGAAGAAGACCTCAAGCCTTTTTTGACAGAGCTCCTCTCTACCGTAGATGAAATCTTTTTAATGTTTTTGAAATTTTACACGACACCGACCGACGACCTCCTGCTTTTACTTGCACGCGAAATTTATTAAAGGGATTACTATTGCAAAATGTAATTTTTCTTTATTTAAATGTTATGACTCTAGAAAAAGGAAAGGGGTGACCAGATCACAGGCAGTACAGCGTTAATTAAGTTAAAGGTGAGTGCACTTTGAAATCTTAATTTTCTACATTTCATGTGAAGGTCAAAGGTTTGTTGGGAAGAGGAAGAGTATTGATTGCTGGTGTGATAATAACGAGAGCGAAAAAGGATACTAATTTGATTGAATGCCAAAGTCACGAAAATTCAATCGAGTTAGTTAAAAAAGGAAAATCGTGCAATTAACAAAACACGATTAAAACATTGCGTTATGCATCCCTATGTAATATTTAATGATTTTACCTAGAAAAATGGAAAGTTCTTGGAAAAGATAATTTTTTGTAAAATTAGTATTAAAAATTAATATGAATTGTGCAAGAGACCTATTTATTTTTGTATTATGCTTATTTTGAAAGACACTACGGTTTTATCTATCTACAAGCCTTGTAAATATACTGTCTAACTAAAATAACGGAGTTTACTTTACTCTCAACAATTTTTTCATAGGTTTTGTGAAATTTGCAACGTTACTTATTACTTCCTGTTGGTGTACTCGGTAGCAATGACAAAACAAAAAAGAACCCTCTCAAGTCATTTTCCCCTTCATTTAGATACAGAGACCCGAAGATTGCTTCCCGTTCTTTTGTTTTTAGCAAAGTCATACTCAATTTTTTAAGCACCAGCAGCAGTTTTCTTACAAAGGGACATTATCATGTATAATGATAGAAGACAAAAATGAGAATAATGCCTGGCTTTTTCACAACGAGGGATTACTGCAATTTGCAATGTCATTCTTTTTCTCTATCTTTATCTAGCAACGTTAGCAGTATTATTATCTGCAGAAATTTTTCCTTCGGATCCGAAAAAACTGAAACAAACGGGGATGAGAATGATGGGGTGGTGCCGCGTTGGTAACGATGTTCATGATTATGTCAATCTTAAAATGCAAAAATAAATGTTTATTGCTGTAGGGTAAAGAATTGGGACTTATGTAAAAAAACCGAGTTACATTGCGAAGTCCCGTTTAGTTAAATTAAGGGATTTGGGGTAAAATGAATGTTTTACTGCAACATCTTAAGGAAAAGAAAGGAAAGTTTTGTTTTGTTCAGATGAATTAGAACATGCTATGTTTGGTTAGCTTTTTGTCATAAATTGCACCTGTTTAACTCGTTAAAATAGAGAATCAAATTTTATGTTTGGGTTGATGACAAAGTTGTGACGTCGATCTTGATAAAATAAGTAAATATTTACATCTTCATATGCATAGATCCATCCTAATCCTTTTTTACTGCAGAAAAATCTCAACAATAAATAGAAATGGACCATTTAACTTTAGAAAAGTGTTTAAAGAAGAGCAAAGGAAGCCAAATAAACCACAGATAACTTTGTTCATGATTGATGAAAAGGAACAAAGACTCAAGTCAAGTTTTGTATTCTTTTGAAGGAAAAATTGATCCGGTTTTCATAAAAGTTAAGTAAGATATTTTCAAAACGAATCAAATGCATCAGACCTTGACATTTATTGTCAAACTATGATCAATTATTAGGTTTTTGGAAAGACGTTTTGGGTTATTTCTCTCTGAATAATGAGAAAGCCTACAGTGGTAAGCGTGTCCGCTATTTGCTTTTGGTTTTGTTGAAATTTTAAGAAAAAAGTAATCAAATTGGGTAGCGGGCGAATGAAATGAGCGGCAGGTTGTTATATTATTATTTGCCTAAATAATTGATATAAATAACTTTGAAAAATACAAGCCAGAGAAATGTTTCTGAAAATACAGTCAAATCAAAGTATTGCAATTCCTATTGGGAAGAAAATTTTGAAGAAACTCGTTTCTCTGTGAAGTACTATTTTAACAGCTTAAACGATATAAAACGATTGAAGAAAGTATTTGTTTATTAAGTGAATACATTAGGGTTGAGGCAAACATACATACCTTCAAAGGTAATTTATACTAAATGATACAATTTTCATTGTTTTTGGACACTTTCATAATCAAAATAACCATGCTTAACAGAAATTCTATTGTTTAAGAAGCAATCGTTCTGGTAAATATTAATTAATTTTATTTACAATTCGTACCATTTTCATATCTAATATCATAGGAAAACGAACATTGTTATAGATCATGACATGACTCTCTCTTAAACTTCCTCCATGTCATGAGTGCAGTGTCATGTGACATGACATTTGAATTTCCCTTTTTAATTTTTAAATCATTTTATGATTTTCTTCCCAAAAGGGTTCACTCCCTTCATTCATGGCTTGCTCACGAGCACGACACCGCCATCGATAGAAAAATGCAAGTAAATCTAAAATTAAACAAAAATCCATTGAGGAAGACAATCAGCGGAGAAAAAACCTACGGATGAGTTGATTTTTCTAAAAACTCAAATTTCCCATTTAGAAACTTCACAAACCATAAAAAAGATATGGCCTAAATGATCCTTGCAAAAATTTGATTGTGATTAGCAAGCACGTTTTATGATTATTGCTCGATAACCAATTTTTATAGAATGATAAAGGAGTGAATAAATACATAAAAAGGAAATTTGAATGCCGTGTCGTGTGGTTGGCGTTATGGTGGGGATCAAAGATGAAGATGATCGTCATCGTTGGAAAAAGTTTCATTTTTTTAATGCGCAGCAATTTTTCTGGGTAGTAAAGGGTGCGTGACAATGAGGGCGACAAATGAAGGCAGTTTGAGCATGAAATTGAAAACAATTTTTTTAGAAAAAGAAATTTTCTTTGTGATAAAAAATGTGACATGAAAATTTTTAAAATGATACACCAGGGGAGGCTTTCTTTATTTGCATTTCCGTTAATTACCTAAAATAAGTTTGCTCTAAAAGTTAGTTTTATGGATTACAGAAACACATCTTAATTTTTAAACGATTTAGAAAAACCTGTCATTAAAAAACAATTCAAAACCGGTAAAGTTCCTCCGAAAAGAAACAAAGAGTATAAAACTAAGAAAATTACGTGTAATTAACAAGTGTGTTTTATGATCTGCTCTAGTCATTCAGTTTTGTTTTCGGCTGTAAAAAAGTAATTATTTCGTACGCATTGTACGCATAACGCATCAGGTGTCATTATGACTCATTAAGAGAACAATGGGAAATTGACAGAAGTTTAGTTTTGAAAAGAGGTAAAAAACGCTATTTTACGGTAAAGTGAGCTACTGATACAGAAACACAGTTTGGAATTTGTACAATTAAAATCAAAGGAACTTAAACGCCAACATTTACATAAGATTTTATTTATAAAGATTAAATTCATAGGTACACGTGCTTCAGAAGGTCTAATTTTAAATTGCTCAAACTCAACTATAAGAAAAAATTAGCTAAACCCATGCCCTCAGGCGATAAACAAGCCGGCCCACCGCCGTACCCTTGCGGAGCTGTTGTCCACCACTCCACAATGTTCAAATAAGTCTTTGTCAAAAGTGAACTATCACTTAAACTATCCCAATTCTGCAAAACTTTTTCCCTTTTCTTCAATTTTTCACAAAGCAGGCATAGATCCGTCACCCCACCGTCTTTGCTAACAATTCGAGAATGCTTACGCCACTGAAAATACTCTGCGTAAGCTTCAAAATTCTTATCCAAGTGTGAAAGGTAATTAGTTAATTCCTGAGGTCCAGAAAAGTCCCGAATGTCAATAAAGCTGTGTGGTGGAGCAGTTTCTGCATATCTTCCTCTTCCCAAAACAACCGGAACCATTCCCAATTCTAATGTGCGCCATAGTTTCTCTGTTATGTAATCCACACAAAATGAGTTTTCAAACGCGAGAAAAAATTTGTACTTTGCTCCAAGATCTGTCCAGTAGTCGTCGGAACATTCGTTTCCTACTCTACCGCAAGTAGCTGGCTGACCCCCGCATCTTCCAAACAGGTCTATAGGAAGTCCAGAGTTTCTTAATTTTTGAATTATTCGGAGACGTTTAGATGGAGCTCTGCAGTTGGAAATCACTGCTGTAGCCAGACCACTTTTTCTCACTATCCATTCTTTTAAACTCGTGTTTCCTGGCATTATCATTGAATCAGAGCTTGCATTTTGCTTGGGAATGGTCCAGGAATACGGATCGAAGATGTCGGAGTCTCTTCTGTAGGTCATTGTCAGGTTGAATAGACCATTCATGTAATTCCGCGGAGTGTAGACTTGCACAGGTTCCATTTGGCGGTAGATCCATATCTGCTCTGGACTCTTTCTTTGTGGCAAATCCTTTCTTTAAAAAGTTTTTAATTAGTAATATTACGAATTGGATATAATATATGAGCTCAATTACTTTTGAAATCCTTGAGTAAGCATGAAGAAAATAAGAACGTCTGCTTCATCGGCATCCTCCTGTTTTGAACTTATTTTGATTTGACATCCTTTAAAGCAACTATTCTCTGAAACACGCTCCACCATCGTCTGGAATACTTCTTCATTTCCTTTCCAAATAACTATCCTTGTATCCTTTTCCCTAATGAACTTGTTTAAAATACGTAATCTTTGAAAGGAGTTCTTTAAACGAGAAATAATGCGCGTGGAAATAGCAGCGTCCCATGAATAAGCCTGGAAATAAAATGTAATGAAACTTAAAAATGTAAATGCAATGGCGAAATATTTCGCGTTTTTAATGAAAAGACAAGACGAACTCATTTTTCAGTTCATCATTGTGCTCCCTCGATGTAAATGAGTACAATTCATTGAACAGGATACTTCCAGTATTGACGAATATAAAAATCTAAGCAGGAAGAAACGTTAAAATTTTATGAGATTTCAGTCTTGTTTGAACAAATGTTTGATGTGAAATCATAAAAATTTAGTGCTTTAACCTTATATTAAACTAATAATTTGCTTTGATAACTCGTCATTTACATAATATACAACAATACATCCAGCCTACCTGAGTTTCTGAACAAATTGAAAAATGAAAAAATAATTTTGCTGCGTTTAATACATAGTGACTTCCATCATTAATTTCCTTGTTCGCCTAGTTTATTGGTAGAATTTATGTACATTTTTAGTAATACTGTACACATGACAAAAAACCTTACATCAGCGAGTTCAGCCAAATCAAAACCACCTTTTTGTAATTAGAAAGTTTTAATGATTTAATATTGAGAATATGATAAATACCAAACGACCTAATTTAATAATTTGTAGTAACTCTGTTAGCAATGTTTACCGGTGTTGCAGTCTGTAGTTTACAACTCATCAGTTGTCTAATATTTTTAATCAATATTTCTTAATTTTTGTTGATTTTTGCTTTACAAACGTTTAAAAATAAATATAATTATAAAATGTAAAACTGTAAATTTGTCTTAACTAAAGAAAGTTCTTTAGTCCCATATTTTCCGGTGATAGACAAGCAGGTCCACCACCAACAACTTTCGGGGCTGTATTCCACCACTCAACAATATTTGAATAAGTTTTTGAAAATGCTGACTCATTTCTAACGTTCCATTCCTTAATCAACTTCCGTCTTTCTTTTAACTTTTGACAAGGCATGCACAAATCAGTGGCTAACATCTCGTATTTATAAGAAATGTAGGCGTATCTCCTCCATTCAAAATATTTTGCGTATTCTTCATCATTTCTATTTAGTTCCATGAGATAATTTATTAATTCTTCAGGACCTGAAAAGTCCCTAATGTCTATAAAACTTTGAGGGGGAACAACCTCCAAATAATCCCCTCTTCCTAATACAACCGGAACCATTCCAATTTGAAGTGTCCGCCAAAACTTTTCTGTTATGTAGTCAATACAAAGTGAGTTTTCAAATGCTAAGAAGAATTTATACTTTGATGCAATTTCTTCCCAGAAGGTATCCGAACATTTCATATCTCTTCTGCCACAAGTCGCATTTCTTCCTCCTTCACAAGGCCCAAATAAATCTACGGGGAGTCCAGAAGTGTTTAATTTTCTTAAGATTTCTAAACGTTTTGAAGAAACGAATAGGCAATTTGAAATTACTGCAACTGCTACAGCACTTTTTCTTTCAATCCATTTCTCCAGAGTTGTATTTCCAGGCATTATAATGGGATCAGATGGGCTCACGTTTTCTTTTGCAATGGCAATTGAATACGGTTCGTAAATATCTGAATCCCGACGATAACTCATTGTCCAGTTGAATATTTTATTTAAATGTGTTTCAGGTCTGTAATAGATTGGGGGTTCCAACTGCCGGTAAATCCAAATCTGTTCCGGGCTTTTTCTTTGAGGAAGCTCTTCTTTCTTGAATCCAGTTGTGAGCACGTAAAACAGTATTGCATCAGCTTCGTCTGCGTCTTTTTGAGTTAAGCCGATTTTAATTGTGCACCCTTCAAAGCAGGGTTTCCTCCTTGCTTCAACAACCAAGGGCGCAAATAGATTCATATTTTTTCTCCAAATTATTATCTTGATCGGGGATTCTTTCTTAACTGCAATCAAGTTATTTAGATTTATTGACTTTTTAAACTGGGATGGTAAAGAAGTTTTTAAGATGAAGTCTCGTATTACATTGTTCAGGTGAACTGTATTTATACAAACGACTAATATCACTGCAAATAAAACAAAGAAATACATTGCTTTTCTAGGGAAAATGTGTGACAAATCCATTTTTACCAATATTTCAACTTTTAAACTTAATCTGGGTATGGTTCAAATAGGTTTGTATGAAATGTGAAGGAAATTACTCATTGTGTGCATTTAGAAACAAGAGTGGAAAACTGTGTTTGAACAAGTGGCTGCGATCTGGTTAAATAAGGGTTTGTCAAACAACAGAATGATGTCAGGAAGGGTTTAATTTGTTTAGAAAAAAGATTTACTTAAAATAGTGACTAGATACATACATAACTTAAAGTATTATTCGTCAAATGTTAAAAATCCATTTTCTTAAATGAAAGGTAGCATTACTTCACCAGTGCGCCACATTTTGTGCGGAATTCAAAGAAATGTTTTTCGTGTAGCCTCCACCGTTCATCTATTCCAAATAAAACAGAATTAATGAAGGTGAAAAAGCTACGTAAGCTACGTTGTAGCTGTAGCTTCAAGTTCTAATTGATTTTTTGCAAATTTTTACAACAAATTTTATCTAGATGATACTTTCTTAATGTTTTACTTGTTTAATACAGAAAGTTTACAAGACCCATCTGTTCAGGTGAAAGACAAGCAGGTCCACCGCCACTGTCTCTCGGTGCGTTTCTCCACCATTCTGCCAAATCTTGCTTGGATTTGGAATACATTGAAGAATTTACTCCATTCCAACTCTTCAGAAGCTCTTTTCTCCTCCGTAATTTCTGACAAAGATGACATAGTCCGTTTATATCCCTCTCCCTGTAATCAACTATTCGATGAGTTTTCCTCCATTGAAAATACTTTGCGTATTCTGTATCATTCTGATCTAATTTCCTAAGTAGTCGGCTTAACTGTTGTGGAACGGAATAGTTTCGAAGGTTGATGAAACTTTGAGGCGGGGCTATTTCTAAATAGTTTACTCTTCCTAGTACAATTGGAACCATGCCGGTTTCCAAAGTTCGCCAGAATTTTTCAGTTACGTAATCAACGCAATAAGAGTTTTCAAAAGAGAGGTAAAATTTGTATTTTGATGCGATTATGTTCCAGAAATCTGGGCAGTCGTGTTTGCCGTAGCCGCAAATACTTTGATGGTTTCCACAAGATCCGAATACATCAACGTGAAGACTGATGTTGTTCAGTTTTTTAATTATTTGAAGTCGTTTAGAAGGTCCGTAGCAATTGGATATGACTGCAGCTACAAGACCGGTTTTCCCTTTAATCCATTCCTCGAGAGTGACGTTTCCGGGCATTGTTATTGAACCGATAACCTCTTCTTTTGACTTTGGAACTGTCCATGCTTCCGGATTGTACAAATCCGAGTCCTTCCGGTAGGTCATTGTCCAATTAAATATCCCGTTCATCCATACTCTTGGCTTGTGCAGAAATACTGGCTCTTGTTGTTGATACACCCAAATTTGACTTGGGTCTTTTCTTACTGGAAGATCCACCCTAAAATTTAGAGAGGATTTAATTTACGATTATGATTTTCTTTAGTTCAACTATTATTTAATTACCTTTGAAATCCCACGGTAAACATGTAAAAAACAAGCGCGTCCGCATCATCCGCATCTTCCTGATTTGAACTTAGCTTAGCCGTGCAACCTTTGAAGCAAGGATTAAGCGTTGTTGCATTCACTAATTTCGTCAATCTGTCCAATCTTTTGGGAAGAGTTGGAACTTTCTTTGGTAACCAAATCACTATTTTGGTTGAGTTTTCAGTTAAGTGGGTTTGAGTTGGATTCTGCTGAAAATAATATGACACTGTTCGCCCTATAAATGGTTCGTAAATCCATAGTAAAGTAGTTAAAGAAAAGGCATTATAACAAAGTGCAATTAAACAAAGAACTGCAAATGCAATTGCAAAATATTTTTCGTTTTTAACAAACACCCAATCCATTTCCAGTCCAGGATTTTGAGTTTTGTAGATTCTAATCCGCTTGACTTACATTAAATCGTCAATCTTCAATCACCGATGAAAGCATGAGTTACAGGTATGAGAATAAGGTATACAATAATCATTTTACATACTATGAAAAGTAACATAACAACAAAAAATTGTTTGGGATTACTTTGAAGTTTGCAGGAAGTATCCAAAACCTGGAATCCATTCTTAATGCAGCAGATCAATTTCCAAATGCATTTAAATCAACAATCTAATCAGTTTTATACGTTTTTACATAATTTTGTGTTACCTCTGTATTGGTATGCATTGCGCATTTTGAGCAGCTTCAAGTAATAGTAACCTAATGGACGCACTATAATAATATTACCTCTGATTTTGCTTTTTACCTAAATAAATGATATATTGTGTGGCCAAATTCACCTGGTTAATCACGAATCAAAATATTTGTTTATTATAATAACAATGAATGTTTTCACCGATTTGTTCAAAATAACTATCAACATTGACATGAAACATTTTTTAATCCAGTTGTGTAAATGAATAAACAACGTAGTAATAATTTACTACGGAACTTTTTCAATAATTTGAGAGTTTATTCAATTCTTGGAACAAAAAAAACTTTTCTTCAGCCAATTATAATGAGAAACAAATTTAAACAAGTTTTTATAAAAATTCCTGGAAAATAAAATATACTTAACTAGGTTAGCGCATGACATCCTTCTAATCTTTGATTATCATTAATTACTTTGCAGTATTTACTATTTTTCGTCGTTAAAATATTTAACATTGTTGTTGTCTGGTTTAGTCAACATATTTCAATCCAATCAATACACCGGACATTAATTTCTAATAAGATATATGCAGGAGGCTGTGCTGTGCTGCCCATACAAATGTATTTAAGCAAAGCAATTTCAAATTGCTAACACAGAAGGGGCCATGGTCATAAAATGACTATTCTGTGACCGTCTTGTATTGCCCGCATCGGTCACTTATCTAAACATTTGTTCTGCATCAAAGTTAAAAGGTATACATAGCTACTGTACACAACAATGCAAAATTAGTTGCTTGATCAATTGGGTTTTACAAAGAATGCCGTCCTTATGATTTCGCCATTAATTATTTTACGATTGGTACACATAGGTTCTTCGAGTTTTTCGCTGTTGCTTAATTATTTATCAAAAAATTACCATTAACCTGACATAAATTAAATTATAATACCTCTACTTAAATCTATAGTACAACTTGTATTTTAATTTTTTTGCGGACTTGAGCGTATCCCCTGTTGACTACACTTTTTCATTTGAATGTCATTCAAAATCCTGCTAGCCACCACCCATCAATAATTCCATTCACGAATCAATTTACGCACATTTTCTTAATCCAAAATGGCATTGAATATTTAATCATGAATTGAAATCAGAAAGCTTCTAATTGTAGACACTATATGGCTGCCGCATTAGATGCATGATTGGTTTTAATTGCGCATTTTATTGCATAATATGAATTATAAATCACTTTTCAAATGTTTTGGCTACTAATATAAAAATGAGCTTCAATGAATAACTCCAAAGTGCAACTGTAGCAAAGTTTCATAAAATGATTAAGTCTTATGCAACAAATTCCATCGTCATTGCCCCTGTAGCATTAAAACACAAGGCTAATAATAAACTAGCGTTCAATTCAATTGAAACAGTTGTCTTGCTTTTATTGCATAAAAATCAAAACTTGATTAGCCTTTTCCTTGCTAATAATCGATATCAATCTTTTTAGTAACGATTACGTAATAATTGATACCCCTGCAGATCCAATTTGGTTGCATTGTAAATCCTTGAATTTAAACTGCATTCAAACTTGATGAATCCCTTTTGTTTAATTTGGCTTTAAATTAGCAATCACTGATTCAAATTTAAAAAGGATAAGCAGCACCTACCCAAAATCTCTTTTTTCTTTGGTAATTAATTATCTTTTTGTCTATCTGGCTTATCATAAATTTAACTCCTTTCTATCCCTTTTCCTTATCTCATCTTGATTTCAAATTGTGTCTTTTCAACCTTGAAGTTCATTGTTCAAAGCGTTAAATGCAGAAACAGTTTTGCAATTTGAATTTTTATTGTTTGAGCATTATATTATTGTTTAAAAAGCAAAGATTTTCTCCTAAGAATGAGACAAAAACGTTAGAAATTTGATGAGATGTCCTTATCAAAAATTATCTTACTCTAAACCAAAATGGAAAAATTATCACATAAATCCATATTGACAAATTAAACAAATTTGTAGCAGTTGTAATGACAATATTAAAATGGACTTTCTGAATGTCATTTCATCTAAGATCAGATATTTCTGAATTATTTTTAAAATATTCATATGGCTTGTAGCCCACACTTAAGACAAATTCACGATATAAGATATGAACTTCAATTCTGTTGTTCAGAACTCACATTTTTAAAAAGAATGCTAAAATTTACAATAATTTAAAAAGCATAACCGCATGTCTAACCGCGTTTGCCACACGCTTGAAACAATTCACACTTGAGCAACGCGACTCCACCACCTTCCGTTTTGCTATAATCTTGTAATGCTACAATTTTAACCTGATGCACTTCCCTTATCAAAAAACACTTAACAATAAATACATTTTAACTACCTGCTTAAACAAATAAATAAAGCTTTTTAAATCGTTTTCTGCCACATATAAACAAGAGCAAGCAGTAGCATTAAATAAACAATGAGTGACGATGATAATGATTCATTTTCCCTATTCTTTTCGTCAAACAAAACGAGCTTAAGCATTGATGATTATTGAAAGTTTAAGGTGTGGAGGGATAAGGAATAAAGCTTTTTTTGAAAGCTTCACACTCCATACGTAATAAAAATAGTATTCAAACAATGCAATGATATGGGTCTAGCTTAAATAAATTGCTAGAAGAACAATCATTCTAGAGAAGGATTAAGAACAATCATTAAATATATTTGTAACAATGTTCAATGTAATATGCAAAAAATAATTGTTGAGGGTTTTTGGTAGGTTGGCATGTGAGATTTTATTCAAAAATCTTTTTTCATGTGTCGAGCTGGCTTCATAATTTTTATAAAAAGAAACTGAACCTGAGTGAAACCATTTCAGATGTATTTTATCAATTGCATAATCCACATGGATTAATAACACCGCTGGTTTAAACTTTGGTGGATTGTTATCTAAAGGTAAAAAGTTATGAACTATAATTTAAAATTTTTATTGCTAGTTTTTTAATAACTATCTAAACTAATTGTGATTATGTAAGTTTTTGATGCAAGTGTGAGATAAAGGTTTTAAATAGTGAGAAAAAGGTTATGAAGTGAATATTTTTTAAAAAGCGAAAAAAATGAAAAACTAGCAGTTATGTAATCAGTTATGAAATTTAAGTTTTTAATTTTACTTTCGTTTTTAAATATTCTTGGCAGGTTGCAGTAAGAAGGTTGTTAAAGTTGTACAAGTTTGCAAGATTGTGAAGTTTAACGGTATATATTTTCAAAATATTGGACTAATTAAATAAGGTAAGCTAGACATTGACAGATTTTTGAAAATTTTAAAATTCTGGTTTTAAATATTTGACAAGTAGTATGCCAGAGTAAAAAATATAAATTGACGAATTAATATGCAACCTTAGGTGCATGTTAATTTCTAGTGAATTGCAATTTGAAATTTTGTCAGAAAGAAATGTAAAATCACTGTACTGCAATAAACAAATTTTTGTTTTCAATACTGTTTCGGTCCTTTTGATAGGGACAGAGCCACATGAAGGTACTATCAGCACAAAACAAGTTTCCGATTCCATTTTTTTCAACAGTTAATTTTAATAAGCTGTAACGTAATAAGTGGCCAATTTGTTAACGCATTGCGTATATAACTTGCTCACTATCCTTGTTACATAGATTGCTATTTTAAGAGCAAAACTTGTTATGAATTTTTAGTACAAGTTGTCAAAAATTTTGTGAAATTGTCATCTCAAACGAAACTCCTTCCGTTTTTTAACGTTAACAACCTTAGATAAAGGAAGGAAGGAAGTGGCTTGAGTGCACTAAATGTTAATAGGATTGGATAATTGGGAGAATGTATGTTGTAGTTGAAGACAATGGTAAAGAATAACAATGAGCTTCTCTGTATCCAACCGTGCGTGTATATTCGCTAATTTTAACAAGATTTGTTTGTTTGTAGTTTACGTAATAAATAACATTTTTAGGGATTTTTAAGTTATTGAAATAGTGTGGGTTTGTAGAGTACGAAGAAGTGTGGTGGTTTAAAAATATCTAAAAAATATTCAAGAGGGGTAAAATGAGAATATTTTTTAATTAGTAGATATCATTATAATTTGACTAAAGACAGCTATTTTAGGTAGGACAAAGTCACGTGATCTTGTAAAACGTTTGTAAATTGTCATATTTAGTTCTTTAACGAAGCATTTATTAATTATCAATCATAATTTATGCACAGGTTAGTTGCTTGAATTTACAGGTTATAGCAAATGTATTGAGGAAAGACGACAGTATTTTAATTTTATTACAATCTGCTTAAATTATTAGCAGATCACAAAATCCAAAGCTGCAGTTTAGTAATACTATAAAATAATTAAGTAGGAAATACAATTAATTTGTAAGTTTGCAAGAACTATGATGACTAATGGCAGGAGTGTAGTGTGTCCGCTTGCCCATTCAAATACTTTTAGTAATTTTGAATATAGGAAATATTATCTTGTGCGTTGTTGATGCGTTAACATAGTAAGGAGGCACCGGCTAGTGCTAGTGCTATGTTATTATTAAAACTTTAATTATAACCAAATATTTACATCGCAGCTATTTTTTGAACTTTTTGGTGCATTTCAGTCGGCTTGTAAAACATATTTCCCTATATTTTCGTATTTATCATCTTCATGAAAAAATATAATAATAATCTATTATTATTTGCGTACAAACAATTAATAAATAATTTTAGAAACGTGCTAACAATTGATTGCGACAATACCTGACAATTAGTATGAATTCTACAATAATTGTTTTTTATTTTACTAGATTAAAATGAAACTACACGCCCACCCCCGTTGGGCCTTTGGCTCTGTCTTTCTATACCTTTTATTTGCAACCTCATTCACCTCCGCAATCCAAGTAAGGAAACCGAAAGATACCTCATCAGTACAAACCTCAGAAGAAGCGAGTTCTTCCAACAAAAAATCAGAACATTCCTCAGACAAGCTGTCCCCTCGCGAAGGTGTACATTTTTTCAGCGAAGACTACGAAGAACTCCCCCAAGCCCCTCAAGGCATTGTAAAAAGAAGCCATCAAAATATAACTTCAAAAGTTGAAGCGAAATCTGTAAAAAGCTCGGTTAAAACTGCAAAAAGCAAAGAAGACAGTCCTCAATCTAGTCTAGAAGAGGAAGAACTTGGTGGAAATGAAGACTCTGAAGGAGAATTTAACCGGGAAGTGAGGGGAGAGAAGAATCCCAGAATTTACTATGATGACACCATCCCACAAGGGAAATCTAAAGATACTGAAGCAAAGTATTATTATCCAAAGACTTACATGACTACTGCGGATAAATTTGGACCGAGTCAAAAGAAAAATTATCACGGTTTGCTTGGATTGTCATCTGGGAAGAGGATTCCGGATCATGTGGAGTACAGTCATGAGCATAATAATTATCAAGAGCATTATCATCATCAGCAGCCGTATGGTCATTCCATCCCCATTGAGGAGCCTCATCATCATCATCATCTAGTCCAGCATCATGAAGATCGTCCTCATCATCATGTGGATGCTCCCCATCACCATCGTCACCATACTCCTCATGGAGCTCAGGAAACTGTTGGAAAGGGACATGGCCACGTGGCTGTTTATGGAGGGGTAAGCCATGGAAGTTATAGGCAAAGCTTGGGAGATAAAGTCGATGTGTTAGGGAGAGCCCTTCGAGTCATTGTTCCGTCTGCACTGTTGGTGACCGGTGTGTCTGCACTGTTTCCCAATAGAGTTCATGTTCCAACAACTCCAAAGTAAGTTCTTAATGTCAAAATCAAATTTTATGGGAGGATTTCGACCTTATTCGATTTCACCTAATTGTTTTATTTCTAATTTAAGTAAACATCGTCAAAAACGGTCAGTATTTCGCCGCCGCGCAGGCCGTCAAGGAA
This sequence comes from Lepidocyrtus fimetarius, assembly GCA_036507315.1. Classification (NCBI taxonomy): domain Eukaryota; kingdom Metazoa; phylum Arthropoda; class Collembola; order Entomobryomorpha; family Entomobryidae; genus Lepidocyrtus; species Lepidocyrtus fimetarius. Next base: position 23,391 of record JAANSO010000427.1, read on the forward strand.
TTCCAATGCGTTCCTTAGCCGCAGAACCTTTGCCATCTCACCTGGCCCCAGAAATGGAAGATATTCCTGCTCACATTCTCACCGCAGAGCATCGCTTCTTGGATAGCGGAGTTAGCCTTCTAGAGCCTGCAGATTTGTATTCCGGAGCTGCTGCACAATACAGTCAAAGGTACGCTCCTTCCGCAGAGTCTTTTGTCTCCGATGGATTCAATCCTTTCGGTGTATTCAAAGGACCAGGACCTGAGCACCAAGCAGTACAAATGGAAGAGTCAATAAGGCTTCCAGGATTTGAAGGGGTTTCAGAAATGGGAAATCATGAGGATAAAAACGAATACATTCAAACGCATGCAAGTTATCGAGAAGGAGAACAGCAAAGTGATGAAGGGGAATATCAGCACGAAAATGATTTCACAGGGCCTGCAAGCACGTACGGCCCAACTGGAGATATGAATGTACCTCCAACACTTAACTCAATTCCGGACAGACCCACAACAGAAATGAGCACTGGAAAGAGTAACGTTCCATTAAAAAGTAAAAGACCTTCTACTAGGAAGCCTCCAATGTACATTAAAGAAAGTTCCAAACACGAACAATTCGCCCCTTCAGCTGTGGAAGGGACAACTGCAGCTTTAAAGCAGAATTATTTAGTGAAAAATGCAATGATCGGGCACAAACAAAACAATCCAGTGAAGGCTGAGCAGGAATTCATGTCGACTTTGCAAAATCTGGTGACTCCAGATGTTGCAAAAATCATCGTGGAAAACCAAAAAGAACAAGCGCCACCAAAGGAAGTGGACTTGAGCCCGGATGGTCCTGTCATGGGGCTCCTTTCAAGTTATGCGCAACATGAAAAGGAGAGCCCACTTTGTCAGAAAAGAGCTTTGTGTGAGTTGGCTGTGAAGGGGAAGAGGCCCCAGGCAACTAAATTCGAGAGTTTCCTTTGGAGCGTGGCTACTTTGTAAGTGATTGCGTAATGATTTAAACATTTAAAATTCTCCTAAAATTAACAAATAAATTTTATTTGCCATTATTTCAGAGTCCCAGACGTGTTCAGCGAAATGTACGATCTTCAAGAGGTATTCCATGCTATTCGAGAAGAGAAATGTGCAGAGTTTCAATGCGTCCATCCTAATCTTGATCTTCAAGTAAATTAAATTTTAGTCAGTATTCTGCATGTTAAAGATATTTTGTTAACTTTTTTATGTACAAGTTATCGAGTTTAAGATACTTTAAATCGCATTAAATAGTTTGTATTAGTATTCTTCTCGTTGCTTATCGTTTTATCTTTAAAGTAGAGGTTGTATTATTAATTGTTATGTATTGTAATATGTGTTAGATCAGCTACAGTGATCCAAATGATTGAAAATATTGCCGGAATTAATAAACGTATTTTATCTACAGAATATTTTTCTGTAGATTGTTTTGCAAATCTTGCAAAAATAATAAATATTGAAATAGTTATGAATCAAATTGTCCAAAATCCAATTGAAAGATGCTGCATGATTGCGTTGTACATCCTATTTCCCTAGTTTTCATTAATAATTTTAATTTAAGAAGACACAAGTCTGATTGAAGACACCTAATGGGTATGTAGTATGCAGTCTTTTAATTCTGCTTTATGTCATTTGCCATACAACTTGACTTTAAGTGCTTTGATCTATATTATTGTGCCTCGCTTCTTTCTCACAGATCTGTGAATATAAGTTGACCAGTTCATGTTCATATTTTTCAAGGTCGTTTTCATTAAAATTCTTTGCATCTGACTTGTTTAATCTTTATCATGCATCCAATGACTTAAAAGGAAAGACATCCGCTCGATTTCTTGTTAAGAATTATTCTTGCCACAAAACCGTAAAAATGAAGTTAAATATTAAGTTAATTTTATTGCTGATTTTTTCGGTACTGTTTGAAATTGGGAAAGCCATTGATGAAAAGTCAGCAAGGGAAACAAAATGTTTGAAGATTACAAGTGCAGTGGATCCTGATCCAGATTGGGTAAGTTTAGTGTTTAAATGAGAAAAACAAAGTTTATTAAATCGCTTAAGATTGAGGTATCTGGATAATATTACTGCTGGATTGTCGAATAATGCAAAGGCATCATCTGTAAAAACCTGGTACTACCCTCTGGCAAGCCGCTTGGACCTCTACAGGGTAGTACACGACCTATGGAAAACTCCTTATGATGACATTCCAGAGAGCTCGGTTTACTACGATAGCTGCCTTGAATGGGGTATTGATTCCGAAGGGTACACGTTCACCGGGTTTAATGGGAAAGCGGGGAGGTTATTCGCCAGCCCTGTGGGGACCGGAGCTGCCAGATTTAAATCAGATTGGGCGGAAGGTATTTTATTTTAATGCTTTAATTATTTTTTCAAACTTAATAAATTTATTTTACAGGAATGTTTGGCACGGCCTACACAACTTTGACGGACAACAAAACGTTTATGTTCACCGCAGCTTGCTTTGATGATGATCAAATGTCATGGAATGTCTTTTCCACTCAAAGGGTTTTACCGGAAACAACAAAGAAAGCTATTTTTGAACATGCAGAAAAATTAGGATATAATCCACATTACTTTACAGAATTGAGATATGATTCGTGTGGAAATAATTATAATCAGACAAATGACAACAAAGCAAACTTATCTGACGAGGTTTCAACTTGTAGTGAAGTCTGTAATAATTACAAGAGCAAGCCTTATTCAAGCATTAAGAATAAGTATAAAAAGCTTCTTAAAAAGTACAAGAAACATTGTAATTCATATCAAAATGTTAATTAAAATTAAACCTATAAACAATGATAAATTTAATAAATCTTCTGTCTGATAATTTCAAGCAATTTAAAATGTGTAAAACTGAGAGCTTTGTTGCTTTCCATTTCTTGATACATATTTGATAATTATTCTTACAATAATTCAGTATTTGAGATTTTGTAATTGACGAATCTAACCAATTGCATTGTTGTTAATTAGTTTATATTTTCTTTGTCGCAAAATTAAACTTGTGTGTTGTAATTAACTCAAGCTGTTTAAAAATGATAGAAATGATGATTTTAAATTTTCTCTCTGGCTTCAAAATTTGATTTATTATTATTACCTGAATATTTCAGGTAAAATTATTAAAATTCTAAGTTACCCAAACTTTATTTTAAATATATGCAATGTAAAGCACCTAAATATAGTATGGGCTAATCACCATAATATATACTTTAGCAGCGGAAAAGCGTCACTGCAAAACCACTTGAACTTTTACTATTCTATTCACAAACGTTTCAAAAAGTTAATTTTAAAATTTTGGAGAGGAACTCCAAATTTTTAAATTGAAGATGAACAATTATATATTTTATAAATATATATTTTAAAAAATTTGCCATGAGTTTACAAAAATAGCCGTAGATATTCTTCCGTACTACTTGTATTTAGAAACCATTAAAACCTATCAAAATTGTGGGATCAACTTTCAAGGCCACCTCATAAATACTATTGCATCACGCGCTTTCATATCATTCTCCCTGGTTTTTGCTTAATTAATACCTGAATAATGCTGAAAGCAATTATAAACACTTGTTCAAATTTTTTAAATCACTTTACAATACAACATTCAACACTTACCTACTCATTATATTTATTTGAGTAATCTAAATAGCATTATTTCCAAGCTCTCAAGCAGATCGCTGGATACGTTTAGGTCATTTATTTTGCTCGTGATATGGTACTCGCTATATGACAGGAATGTTTATGGCAGGCATGAGACTTTCAATTCAAATATCTGTTGCAATACTCGATTCAACCTGGAAAAAATCTAACGTGACACAAGATGAAGGTCAAGTTGATTTGATGTGTTGGATTGTCTATGAGAAGAGATTTTTGATTAAATTAAGTTTGGAATTCAGTTTGCTTCGACATATCATCAAGGTTGGTTGAGTTTTGCACATTTCTTTAAGATGGAGTTTAAACATGTTTTATCGTTTTGGGTGATATTGGTCACGTTGCAATGCGCTCAATCTTTAGATTACGAAAGTGCAAAGGAAGGGCTCAAGTGCTTTGAGCCACCAACGGTGCCGTCTGATGTGTCATGGGTAAACTGAAAGTCATGTATTTTTTTCTGGAAATAAAATTCGTGCTCTTTATTAAGATCATTTTACATTTGTTATTGTTTTACAGCTAATGTCAGTAAAGAAATGGTATTATCTTGCAATGAGCCGGCTTGATCTGTACACTTTTTCTTCCCACATGCTCAGAAAGGATCCAAAGGACATTGGAGAGGATGAAGTTTACTATGAAAGTTGCCTAAATTGGGTTGCAAATCCAGCAGAGATGGCCTTTGATGCTTATGGATTCCACGGGAAGAAACAAACTTACAAGATGCAACCTTTGGATGATAGTTTTGCTAAAACTAAATTTGTTGGGGCTGATGGAGGTGTGTTTAGATAAAGTTTAGAATATTTTAATACACAGTAGAGAATATTTAATTTTTCACTATATTTTATAGGCATGCCATGCACTACCTGGACTGTACTAACTGATAATAAAACCTACAGTTTGTCCGTTACTTGTTTCCACGAAATTGAACAAATGATTTGGACTTTGGGAAGCCCTTACAAAACCCTTCCAAAGGAAACTATTAAACTTGTTCATGATCATGTGGAGTCGTTGGGATTTAAACGGGAATATTTTACGAGTCAGCGATATGATTATTGTGATGATGAAGAGAAAGAAGTTGGGAAAAATGAATTGTAACGAATTTTACGAAATAAACTAACAAAACCTATTATACAAGTTTTTCTATGTATTACATAATTTTGGAGATTTGACTGCCGTTTATAGCATTGCTAAACATTTTCAATGCTTCTTTGTAAAAGTTAAAAAATACAGTTCTGCATAGTAAATGCTAGTTAGAAAAAATAAAAAGCAGGAATAATAAAGTCCAAATGAAGGTATTTTGTGTTATTATTTACTCATTCAGAAAATGATAACAGTCCGAAACCGTGTTGCGCTATTTCCTGTTGTGGTTATAGCAGGGTTTAAAGCACTTAAATCGAATTTCCAACGACGGGCATCTTTTAGTTGGACTGATCAGTCTTTAAATATCAAATTCAAATTAATGTAAACGATTTGAACCTTTTGAAGGTCATATATTGGCAAGAAAGCCAAAGTTTGGCTGACGGAGGCGAGTTTGGCAAGAGTTGCACCTACAAATGTTTTGATGGGTAGATTCAAGAATAGGTAATTCAGAGAACGTTCTTTCCTTAAGGCACAATAGGACAGATTACAGATAATTTACAAGTAGAATATTTCTACTATTCCCTGTGTTTATTTATTAGTTTTTTTTTCAATTTTTGTTTATAATAGACAAGCAAGACATGAGAAGAACCAGGGACCTACTTTACAAATCATTTTCAATCAATAATATTTTAATTAGGAAATACTAAAGTGCCTCAATTCATAGACCAGTAAATTTGTGTTAACAAGGAGGCATATAAAGTTCTACTTTAATTTAATACGTCCAGTATTTGAGTCCGAAACTCTTCAAAATCGTTATCTTTTATTTAAATTACAATATATTTACTTATATAATGTATTTGTTATTAATTAGGTAGGTGTTATATCAATAACCATTGAAATGCATAAATTTGCCCATTGTATGGTTTGGGATAATTTCATTTTTATTGTGAGATTACCTTTCAAATTATGGCACGCGCCTTTTATCATGTTCCTTGTTTTTCTACCCATTAATTCCAATACAATACATACATACATGTCAAGTATGATATTTGAAGTATCTTTTAATCTCTTAAAAACAAAAGAGTCAGGAATTATATTTATCTTCAAAAACAAAAGCCCGTGTTGATTTCCCGGTTCTACAGCAGCTTCCTTATTAAACCCAGGCAAATTCCACACATTTGATCTTATCTGTTTGTACAGCAATGTGATTTTATTGCAATAAAAAAAACAACTGAATGTTGATTTAATGCTTTAAAAGTGAATGGCACATGATAAGGGCCAAGTTGATTTGATGTTATACATCGTCTGTAGGAGTCGTTTCCCCTATTTAAAAATATTTAAAGAGCTTTTAAATAACATTTAGAATTCAGTTTGCCTTCAGATTTTTTAAAATATTGGTAAAATTAAGAAAAAGAAAATCCAAATTAATTAAAATGGAATTTAAGAATTGTGTATCATTTTGGCTTTTATTTGCCACTATACAATGCATTCATTCTTTAGATTTAGAAAGTGCAAAGGAAGGACTGAAGTGTTTTGAGCCAAATACTGTACCTTCTGATTTATCATGGGTAAGCTAAAAGCTAAAATATTTTCATTTAAATAAGAGTTTTTGGTAAAGGATAGATCTGACCACTATTTGATTCCAGGTAATGTCAGTTAAAAATTGGTATTACGTCGCAATGAGCCGATTGGATCTTTACGTTTCCTCTGCACACATGACTGGAAGGGATCTCAAAGACATCAGAGAAGACGAAATTTACTATGATAGTTGCGTAAGTTGGTCTGCAAACCAGGCCGGAGATGCTATGATAGCTCATGGATTCCACGGAAAGACAAAAAGTTATAAAATAGAACCTTCGGATGATACTTTTGCTGAAACCAAGTTTGTGGGCGCAGATGGAAGTGAGTTTTAAAAACTTGGCAATAAATATTACATGCTGTTTAAAAAATACGATGATTTTATCTATTTTAGGACTGCCCGGAACCATGTACACTGTTTTAACTGACAATAAAACTTTTAGCTTGTATCTTACTTGTCTACATGATTATGAAGAGATGATTTGGACTCTTGCAAGTACTCAGAAGAACCCTCCAAAGGAAACTATTCAACTTGTTCATGATCATGTCCAATCTTTGGGATTTAAAAAAGAATATTTTACTGGACAAAGGTTTGATTATTGTGAAGATGATGAAGAAGCGGTAGTGGAAAAAGATGAGTTGTAATTTTTAGTTCAATTTTTCTCAGCCATTGAAAAACAACCAGATCTAGACCTATTTGATTTTCAATATTCATTTGTTTTAGTGCATATTTTTTTTATCTAATTACCCCTTTCTCGGATAATTAGCTCTGGACAATAATTGTTCCTACAGGGAAAATAGTTCTTGATGATTATTACAACAACAACAAGTAATCGAAAGCTCATAATAAAGTTATTCCTTATAACTTCAAACGTAATTAAAATAAAAATATTAAAATAGCGCTCACTGTCAGTTTAAATCTCAGGTACGTTAATACAGCATTTGATTTGTAAGCACAATAATAAATTTGTCGATTTATACGGATTTTATCTACTAGAGAAAAAAATAAACCTTCAATGGCAAGACACTAGGTTTAAAAGTAGGTTTGCTTAGTTAGTTTAGTTGAAGCCAAAGTGTGTATTTATTGTATGTATATTAGACTTATTTTTGATTCATTTGCAAATTTTGCATGATTTTTTAAAGTGTAATGGAGCAATAAATCGTAATTCTTTGTTCCAATAGAGCTTTAAAAAATATTATCAAAATTCTGGTTTGACGACTCTTTAAATTTTGAATTAAAGAATTTACCGGTATATGTTCAGATGTCTATAGCTCCTTGAATGGATCATTCAGTTTCTTTTCTAAATTCAAGTTAAATTCTTAAACCAATTCCTTTGAGCATCACAAAAATTTCCGAGTTTAATTTAAAAATGAAAAGTAAATTAAATGCTTTACCACCAGCGCCCTTTTGGACGTTGTTGATCTTGCTGTCCATCTGCACGCACGCCAAAGGAATTGATTTGATCGGTGCCGAAGAAAAGCCTTGTTTTGAAATTCACACACAGGCAAATTTAGATCAAAACTGGGTAAGCGAGTACTTTTTAGAAGCGTAAAATATTAGATTACATAATTAAAAAATTTTACTTTGTAGATGGCTTCCGTAAACTTTTTCTACTACCCGTTAATGAGCCGAATGGACCTCTACACAACCGCATTAGGGCTGACCCGCACCTCCCCACAAAACCTACAAGATAGTGACATCTTCACCCGCGGATGTTTCACTTTTCAATTCCCAAAAAATCAAGATATTCACGACACCACTCTCATTGTGAATGGGTTTAGTAATTTGGAATCAACTTGGAAGACAACGGTGACTCCAGACGGGTTCATCACTTTTATTTCTGACGACAGATCAAAAATCGTTCAAGGAAGGTTGACCTTAACAGATAACAAAACGTTTTTGTTCTTTGCTGGATGCCTAGACGGGAATGAAAGTAGGGTTTGGGCTGTTTGGAGCACCACCCCGACCCTACCTGAGCAAACAAAGAGGCTTGTTTTGGATCACGCCATATCTCTCGGTTTTGACCAGAGATTTTTTACAAGCTTGGACTATTCCCATTGTCAACTTGGCAATGCGTATGGTTAACAACATTATTGAAATAGAGAACGGGACATAGTCCACAGTTCGAGTTCTCAGTCCAAAAAGCATATCAGAAAACAATATAAACATCACGTTTTTCATTATCAATGTCCAACAAACCTTAATTTAACCTTGAAAATAAATGTGAGCTTTAAGAATAGCTTGTTTACTTTGAAAAAATGTGAAATTGAAAGTAATATGCAATGGGAATATATATCAATAAATCTCTTAAATTATGTCAAATCATTCATACGAATAATCTTTTTAATTTGCATGATTTTACAGAAGTCATGTGCTCTTTCCTAGAAGTGCAAAACGAAGAGGAGAGAGTTGAGTATTTAAAGGAGAAATTCCTGTAGAAATATACAGTGCTGTGTTAACCATACTACGCTATTCGACTAAAATTAGAAACGAATCTTAGATTAAACAAAAAATAAAAGTTTTTTCAATTTAATTGTGCCGTCGAGAAAAAAATTGCATCAAAATGGCAAAAAGTTTTCAAATCGTAGTTCTAACAGTGACTTTATTCATTCCAATGATCTCCGCACTGGACATGGATAGTGCTTCAGAATCCCCCTGTTTCAATATAAGTAACCCGGTGCCCATGGACTTGGAGTGGGTGACCAATGTAACCACTTGGTATTATCCAATGCTTACCCGATTCGATTTGTACCGGGCTGTTATTGACCTTCATGATAAATCAGTGGAGGAAATTCGAGAGAATGAGGTTTATTACGATAGTTGCATCACCTGGAAAATCGGAACGGATGGGTCTTTTGCTACGACGGGATTCAACGGGAAGGAAAAACTTTATGATGCGAAATTACTTGGAAATAATTTTGAATCTTATGAGTTTTGGCCGCAAGATGGTGAGTTTGGACGGATTTAATAAAAATTACTTAAATTTAAACAAACTTAAAATGTTAGGTAATTCCATTTCTTCAACAATAATATTATTCAGGGAAAGGCAATGCTGGAACTTGTTACACAACTTTGACTGATAACCGAACCTACACAGTGTCTGCGGGGTGTCTCACCGGGAATCAAATGGTTTTTGGAGTGGCCAGCACCATCAAAGTCCTTCCAGCTGAAACCATCCAGCAAATTGAGGATCACGTTGTCTCACTTGGATTCAAAAGAGAATATATCACTGGACTTCGATATGATTCTTGTAATGATGTTTAATTGTCCAGCGTGGCTAATGTATTCAAACTTGATTGGCAATGTCTAAACACTAGTTTTACCCAAAAAGAGAATTTTTATGTTTAAAACTTTTAAAAATAAAAATGATAATTTCAGTATTCTTGGAATAAAAAAATTAAAAATTTGATGAATTATGAATTATTTTCCCAAATGCAACCTTCAGGTTTTTGTTCTCGTATCTCGTAGAAGTTAAATGAAATAATGGCATTGACCAGGAATTTTTTTCTTGAAAATTACATACAAAAATCTGAAGGTGTTGCTTCTGTAGCCAGTACTTTTTCATACGGATTATATTTATCAAAAATTTGCAAGGATTTAATGAAACTCAAGACGAATGCGTGTCAAATTGCCTTCAAGGACTGTTGCCGAGAGAAAAGAAAGAAGACGGCAAATAAGTATTTATTTAATATTTTATTTTAATACATGTACATGTTTTTTTCTTAAAGTGCCCCGAAAAAGAAAGTGGGGATATGAAATTTGTAGAATGGCTTTGGCCACGTTTTTTGTCGTTTTTCATGACTAAACAGGTTTCGGGGGGAATGAGCACGGCTATTGTGTTTCATTCAGTTGAAAGCAACGGACTGCGATCATCTGTTGTTCTGTCTCTGACAAAAAGATTTTTGTGAATTGATTTCGTGAAAAAGTTAAAGATAATTTTTCGATTGTTAAAGATAATTGCTTTGAATTTAATAAATCCTTATTAAATTAACT
>JAANSO010000428.1:0-33685 GCA_036507315.1 Lepidocyrtus fimetarius
TGCATTCAGACAAAACTCCTTCGAGCAAAATGCATTCAGATAAATGATTTTCAGACAACGCTCCTAGAATCGAAACAAACATTAGTCCTTTTTGTAGCTCACATGAAAGAATCAGATCCATTGTTTGGAAAACGTACATACATGATTTATAGTGTAACTGTAAATAAATTTGATGAATCGTCAAAAATTTAATCGTTGTCATGACAACCAAGTATACTGTAAAACAATTTACACTAGAAAGTAGCTAAACTTGAATATCTTTGAATATTTTAGTAAATAACGTATATACGCATTTATACATTACGTTATATGTTAAGAAAAAAGTCGTTCTTTAATAAAAACGAATTTTACGCAATTGTGTTTGCTGGTAAAAATATAGAGTATCCGAATAAAACAAGATTCGTTTGTTAACACTTACACAATAAGTATCAAAAAGATCAAAAAATATTTCAGGATTACAATTACAAATAAAAAAATATGTCTAGTTTAGTTTGTGATTAAAGATAGTACACTAAAATGTGTCAATTACTACTAATTACAAATGCACTACCCCAGATTTTCGAATTTTAATTTTACTGTTACCATTACTTATGATACTCAAAACAAGGCATTCTCTGCTAAAAGGAATACGATTTTTTGCCAATCACATTTATTTAACGTTACCTAATTCTTCGTAATAAGGATTTAATTCAACGACGATAAACTCTACCAGAATATTATTATTATTATATGATGTATATTGTCTCAATCAACAAGTTAAAATGGTTGTTTAAAAGTTGTATATATTTAAATAACTAATTTTAAATTATTTAGAAAGTGGACATTTGTAAATATGAATGCTTTGTAAATTTAATTTATATTCAAAATGATTTTGTCAACAAGATACACTTAAAGAGAAGTTGTAGTAACAGACGTAAAGCTAATTTAAGGAGAACATGTTCGCTTTAAAAATAATTAATGTATTGCTTGTTTGGGATACCATTCAACAAGAGTAATTGAGGATAAATCCCAGAAGATACCTAGTATTATTAATTTTAAGATAATATATGGACTGTCAAAGATTTGTCTGATTCGTTTTAAACGATCGACACTTTTAGATTTAAACACTGTACATATTATATACATAATACTGTCACTAAATAATATTCAATCATTCAACTATTTCGATAAATAGTAATTAGTGTTGGACAAATTTTGTAGATTGACTATTTCATTTATTTATTTTTATTCTTTCGTAATTTTAAACTAGTATAAGTTATTTAGGCAACGTAGGTATGTCGATAATATAAAAACGATTTTCTATAGAATATGTATAAATTTCGTTAACTTACAAGTAATAATATGATAGAGGGATAATGAAGTTTGCAGTGTTTTACTGGCAGCATAGTTATTCAAGGTGTTTCCACCATAGAACTTGTAAGAACCAACACGATTCTTCTCCAATTAGATGAGTTATTATTCATAGCGCTATTATTACTATTACTTCTAATAATTATAATGTGTGTGTATATTTAAGTTACATTGTTATACAATTACCATTATTATCATGCAAATATTTCCAAAAATATACAATTTAAGAATATTTACTTGTTTTTCTGGATAAGATATCTTCGGGATTTTTTTTGCGAAATGCGACAAATCACAGTACAATGTGTATGAGAGATAAAGCCAATCTCATTTTTATTTTAACAAATGAAAGTATACTAAAGCAGGTCAAACCATAACACTACTGCAGATGCTTTAAAACAATTTTAAAATCTATGCTGAAAGAAAATAGTGAAGATGGTGATTGTTGATTTAAAAATAAAAATTTGCTTTCACTTGTGTCAGTGTTTAAAAAAATCTTTCAAGTGTTAAATTATTTATTCACGTATTCTCATCATTTGCATACAAAATAAACGCTCATTTACTTATAAAAGGAATCACCTCTTTGGAATTTGTTGGGAAACATTCCTGATTAGAAGGGAACTAAAGTACTTTTGGTAAATGAAAGAAGAGGGAGCTATAAAGGAAAATGATAAGGGAAAATGTGACTGTGAGCATGAAAAGCCAACTACACGGATCGATAGTCAAGATGAATGGGTGCGAGATTGTTGGTGAAAGTGAGAAAGGCATCTTCCAGGATGATAGTTGAATACCTAGATTGCGAGCGCAGAGATTGAGAAATGCAAACATCCTCAAGACACATAGATCGGTAATGCTTTCTCTTTTCCTAGTGGTGCATACACTACATGTAACAAGAAAACGTGGGTACAAGCATCTTTTCTTGTACCTGTCCCCTCCTGGTACAAGAAAAACTGAATTAATAAAAGATTGTAAATCAAACCAGCTAGCTAACTTAAAAGCTTGACTACCAAAATTGCATTAGTTTAATTTTAAAAATGTTTTAAATTCATGTTTTTGCAAAACTACCCATTTGCATGTTACTTTTGCTTTTGGCAAATATCACAGAATCCATGAATCCATTTCGTGCTGGCATATAAAGCAGTATTTTGCATTTTAAAGTTCCACAGCGGTTGCTTGGTCAATAGTTTTAAATCTAATATAGCTTTGTCATTAAATTTATGTTTCGCAATGTCTAATGCCATTGGTTTTTGAGTTATCCCAAATGCAATCAACAGACAGACAGAGCCTCACATTGTAAAACACTGACCAGATTTATCCTGCTAGTTGCAAAAGGGATGAGCTCACACCCGACATACCAACAGTAACACCGAAGAAAAGACTCATCTTCAAATGAAAATCGATCGTGTTTCCTCGTAGAATTAGGACTCCATAGTGATATGGCAGTGGATTGTGGTGTGGTGCAGTATCCCTTCAATTGGGATAAACATATAAAAGAAAGAAATGTGTAGGAGCCTAGAGTAAGATGATGATAGGTTTAGGCTGAATATCTTCAACGGATCACAAAGGACAAAGGCGTTTCACTCAGTGAAAGTTAGATCCATGTGAAAAATGTATGTATGAAGAGAGAGAGAAAGTTTATTTGAGATGGAAGTGTCTGGTGAAAGTTGCATGATACCCTTTTGCTGTGAGTTTGTAGAAATCCAGTAGTAAAAATACTTTCTCTTTCCCTCTCTTGGTCAGCAAAAAGTCTTGCAAAGGAGCTACGGATTTTCACACGTAATATAATCTCTGTTAGATACTTTCACTTTTCTCTTGCGTCCTTCCTCATTACATACAAATATTTTCTGTCATTTTCTTACTTAAAAGTTAGTGTAATTATTATTTTTGTTTTTCTGAAACGTTATAAGTTCAATATTTTTGGGTTCTGGTCTATATAGACCATTTTTAAAAATACTTTAGGGTATTAGTTTTTGTAGATATCAATTTATGGGAGTGTATCGACAAACAAACTTCTTCTCTTTAAATATCACGCCCCAATTCTTCTTCTTTTTGAGTTTTACAAGACCCCACCTGGATTTAGGAACAGGTGTCTGCCTGAAGTCTGTATAATGCAGCCAATGTGTGTCCTTAAATGCTTCACTATTTAACTAGATATTTTGCTTAAATCAGTTTCGACGGAAATATTTCTTTTAAAAAAGAGTATTGAAATTTGATTGGTGTAAAAATCTTCAAAACGTTGTTCTGATGTTAGTAAACAGGTAAATGTTCTCACTTTCAAGTTGACAGAAAGAAAGTTTGTTAGGTATGAAAATAAATGCATAGCTTTCTTACTAATTGTGCCCAAGCAGTTGTGGAACCTATGAAAACTTACTTGAGTACATTTTGTTCTGATCAGGTCTTGAATTGTCTTGTGAAGCCTTGCTTATCTGGGAAAATTTGTGCCAGACGTAGCAATGGAGCCACCTGCAGGTCAACAGGGTGAGTTGTACCTTGAACTTTGTAAATTACATGGTTAAAAACTTTAGCCAATTTTAATTTTACAGAGAGTGGTGGTGGTGGTATTGGTAAGCTTGCTGGAATTGGGAATGTTCTAAAGAAGAAAACAACAGGATTTCTGGCTAGGTAAATATCAAATATATTTAACAAACAATTGTAACAAAAGTGGTTTTGCACAATTGTTCTTTCCTTTTAGTAATGTTCAATATGAAGAGTTTGGTATAAGCCAAGGGAAGGATGAGAAAACCTGGGATAGACAAATGACAGGAGAAGAGGAGTGGGCTTCGGTTGATTCACCGACAATTGAGCGTCCTCCTCTTCGCCACATTGACAAGTACGTTCGACCCGAATTACCCTGTTGTGATATGAGCAAAAGATTCACGGTAGCCTTGCTGGCAAGTGCAGGTATTTCCACTACTATTGCATAACATAAAATTGATCAAAGTGTATTTATTAAAACACCTACATGAGGAGGTTGAATATTTTCACAGGCTTCATGATATCCTTTGGTATCCGATGCAATATTGGGGTGGCCATAGTCAAAATGACAGATAATTCAACGGGGGTTAGAAAATATTTCTTTCGAATACTTTTTTGCTAGCTTTAAAAACTAGTTATGATTGATTGTCTGCCTGTTTGTTTCCTGAAAAACTAAAGCATGTTGTATGTAACAAAGTTTACCAAAAAACCTTATAGTAGACATAAATGCCGACACGGGCTGTATTTTTCAACAATTATAGTTCAACGGTAGCGCAACAAGCTTGTCAGTTGCAATTAAATGGTAGATTTGCAAAAAGCGTAAATGTTTTGGATTTTTTGCTATAGTATTAATGCAGGCATGTCGTCTTTTCATTTTTACCTCTATTTCTATTATTACATACCTAGTTTGTGCATTCTTAGAAACCAGAATTCACCTGGTCAAAAGGAACAGTAGGAATTGTGGACTCTTCGTATTTCTTGGGATACTTGGTTACTCAGATTCCCGGCGGATTCTTTGCCGCTAAATATCGTGCAAACTTGTAAGTATCAATAATAAAAGTTTACTCCTTCCACAAAATGTTTTGTTAGTTGCAGTATCTAATGAATGTGATGTATTTAAGAATCTTTGGAACCGCTATAGCATTATCAGCGGTTTTAAACCTTCTCGTCCCCGAAGCTGCCCGTCTTGGGTATGGAGTGTTAATGATAGTGCGTATTTTCCAAGGCCTGGTTGAAGGTGTAACATATCCTGCATGTCACGGAATATGGCGTTGGTGGGCCCCACCTCTTGAGCGTTCCAGATTGGCAACAATGGCATTTTGTGGGTCGTACGGCGGCGCTGTGTTAGGCATGCCTCTTTCTGCTTATCTAGTCGCCTGGATTGGTTGGTCTGCACCTTTCTATTTCTACGGCGTAATCGGTGTGATCTGGTACTTGTTTTGGATATGGCTCGTGTTTGAGAAACCATGCAAACATCCTACGATTAGTCCTCAAGAGCTATTGTATATCGAAAAGTCAATTGGACCCATGTCAACAGTGCCACCCAATTTCAAGACGACTCCATGGAAAGATATCTTCTCATCTATGCCTGTCTGGGCAATTGTGGTAGCCAACTTTTGCCGCTCTTGGACATTTTATCTACTTATTATCTCACAGCCTACGTATTTCAAAGAGATATTCAAACTCAATGTCAGCGTGCTTGGTACACTATCCGCTTTGCCTCATTTGCTGATGACGATAATTGTACCGCTTGGTGGGATCTTAGCTGATCATCTCAGGCGCAATAACATTCTGACGACTACTCAAGTACGAAAGATCTTTAACTGTGGTGGATTTGGTATGGAAGCCGTGTTCCTCTTGTTGGTAGCTGCCGCTAAGGATAATACTGGATTGGCAATCATCTCGTTGACGTTAGCAGTAGGCTTCTCGGGATTCGCAATTTCTGGGTTTAATGTGAATCATTTGGATATTGCTCCGAGATATGCAGGAATCCTCATGGGAATCTCTAATGGGGTTGGTACTCTCTCTGGTCTTCTGTGTCCTATCGTAGTCGAACATATTACTAGAAACGAGGTAAATCTTTTTCTACAAAATGTCATGCCAAAATGTATAATCCTAACAATATCGTTGCTTCATTTGTGGTAATCCAAAATTCAATTTAATTTTAGACAAAAGAGGAATGGGAATCTGTCTTCATTTTGGCAGCATTAATTCATTTCTCAGGAGTAGCATTCTATGCATTCTTTGCATCTGGAGAACTACAATCCTGGGCTGAACCACCCCCAGACTATGATGAATATCCTACCCAAAACAAACCTGAAGTTAGGATGGAAACCACTGCTTTGAATGAGGTAAAAATAAAAATTATAAAGAGCTTTCTGTATCGGTTTAAGACTGTAATAAAGCATTAAGGTTTTAAGGATAGATTAACGATGGAAATATTTTATTTAAGGCTCCTGTCCAAGGCTACCACGCAACAGGCTCTGCTAACTTGAATGCATGGGGTGACCAGCCTGCATACTCTTATGGTTCTATGACACAGTCCGGACACTAGACACAAGTATTGGCTAAAGCTAAAAACTAATCAGTCGCCGTTATGATAAAAAGTTGCTACGTCTAACTGCGGAACCTTCCTTAATAACGACGGACAAATATCAAAAAATACTCATCCTTCTTCACAACATCAGACATCCTTACGTAATAAAATGAGACTCATTTTATTGAAACAGGTACACATCAAATAATTTTGGACAATAAAAACTTACAAATAAAATGTTGCTGGACAGATAAATAATTCAGTAATATAAGCACATTGTGCTTCAATGCCAAATAAATAAAGTAAGATATACTCATCAACATGTATTTTAGTAAAATAATGTAAAAAATGTATTTTGTTGCTGTAAATACGATAAGTGTTTGTCAAAACTATAGACCCAACAAGTTTTATCCTATAATAATTAAGACAAGATTAATTTAAGATCAAGCATAAATTTAAGTTTTCATCATTTTTATTTAACTCTTCTGTTTGCCATTATTCATGGTAATAATACGATCAATATCGTGTATGACTTGGGAAAGAGATCAAGTCTGACAATGGTTGAGCTGAATACTAGCAAGTGCTCCAGAGTTGGATATTGATTCCGATTAAAATATGAAAATGTTAGATGGAATCAGTCAAAAGATTGACAATATTATTCAAATCAAAATAATATTAAATAATAGAGAAAGTAATTTAGGTTTAATCCTTAAATGTCATTGTTATGCTATCACTGTAAATAGGTATGCACATAGGGCTTTGTTGAATAATGGAATTTTTACGCTATATGCTTTGCATGCCATTTAAGTCATACGTTAGAAATTAATTAAGATAACAATTTGTCAGGAAGTATAAAGTATTATTACAGTTTAAGTAATAAATTATTCAGTGATGTGAGTGAGTGAAATAATAATTAAATTAAAGCATTTTTGTGGTTTGTGACAGATGCTTCTCTGCGTACTAAAGTAATGGTAATGAAAGTATAAAAGTATCAGGGAAATGGATGAAAGCACGGCAAACTTTAGAATCCTTCAATTTCAATGCAAACTTTCTTAATATGAATGCAATTTCCGGAATACTAGCTTCATTGTTCTGCAGGATCAGTTTTAGCTTAAAGTCATGGTTGTATGCCTATTGTCAGTAGCTTGCAATCCTACCTTTTTCTGCCAGTTTCTAATCAGTATTCAATTCACGGTTGCTGATTCCATTTCCCATTTGAATGAGTTTGTGATGGTGGTTTGAGTGTGCTAATTGTATTGTAATTACAAGTGAGCAGGAGTTTTCATAACACCTTGGTTCAGCCCACATTAATAACATGGGAAGTTTTAAGATTGTTTTACGTATTTTCTCCGGAGGAAAAAAAATGAATGATGATGGGTTTTATAAATAGATATAAATTTTATTAGATTGCGAAAAAGTGAATGGGGGAGAAACTTGTTTATATTATATGTAATGATGAGTTTTTGTTGAACAATGGTGCTTGCATGACATAAACGTAAGCTTAGGGTTTATAATTCCTATTTGTGACTCGAATTCAATTTTGATTTGAAAAACTTATTTTTAAAATAGTAGTTGGCTTTCTGACATGCAATTTATGTTCATTATATCTGTCACAAGAAGTTTATATGTAGTTTATGTTTTGATAACTTGATTTAAGAAAACATTTTTTAGTAGACTAAAGATATGAAAGATAAGGAAAATATGAGAATGCGACCGACAAGGGATAAAAGGAAATCTTCAAACGTGGTTTAATTATTACAACTTGGCCATATAGATTGTAATAGTTGAACTAACCTAGAAGTTCACCTTGTCATACTAAACATGTTGTCTCAAACCTTTAATCATATCCTGATTTGCTTGCATAAAATTAACATTTTTATTAATTAAATTGTGTTCATGTCATATTTTATCTCTTTAAAGGATAATGTATAGCATTTAAAAAGTATAAGAGTTGAAAAAGCTTTTGTGTGAACGGATTGCTGTAAAGATTAGGATAGCTATGTTTAATGTTCTCATTAGTGTTTTAGAAATAATATTGAAGTAATCAAACCCAAGTGCCTTATCTCAGTGCCGAAACAAACTACATTGCCGACAATATTGGGTAAGCTAAGAGAGATGTGAAAGGTTTGTTGCAAAAATTAAACAATAACTCACTTCAGTTCACGACTATCATAATAATCTTTGAATGGTATTTGGAGAGAAAATGACAATACAAGATGTTAAATTTGAGTTTTGAAAATGTTACAGACAGGGACCACCCATTGTATACACAAAAATTGCACAAAAATGTTTCCATCTCTCGCTAGCAATAACCCAAAATGTAACTTTAAATACTAAAAGAAACGTAAACTCTACAGTGATTCTTTGACAAATAGGATTCCACTTTCAATCGAAATTTCCTTCTTTGTTAGTTATTGTTGTACGCAAAAAGAGAAGGAAATGTCGATAAATGTGAAACCAACGCATTTTGTTTCATAATTGTAGTATTTATAATAAACGAAACCTGTTACTTGACGTGTATATTTTAAAGCAACTTGTGTATAGTTGACATAATTATTCCGCTGTTTTTATCGTTTCATTTTTAGTTCAGTTCAATTTGAAATGTATTGTAATT
This sequence comes from Lepidocyrtus fimetarius, assembly GCA_036507315.1. NCBI lineage: Eukaryota > Metazoa > Arthropoda > Collembola > Entomobryomorpha > Entomobryidae > Lepidocyrtus > Lepidocyrtus fimetarius. Next base: position 8,973 of record JAANSO010000428.1, read on the forward strand.
ATGGATTTCTATTGTTCGTTTGATCAATTTGTTTTCTAATAAAATTTGTTCCAATTTCTTTATATTTTCTCTGCAAAGCGTCTTGTTATTTGAGCATGAAGTTGGCATATTCCCATTCTCATTAGATAATATACGTGCGTCTCATTATTCAAAATCGGTTCTTGTCCGAATTGAATTTTATTTTATGTAAATGAGTGTTTCGCTATGATGAGTGAAAGTTGAAAATGACAATGCAATTTCCCAAGTAGCAAATCAAAAGGAAAACAATCAAGTTTTGTAAATTCTCCTTAAATCTTTACGGTTTTTATTATATTTCACATTAAACGAGTGCATCTTTATCATGTACAACAACATAATCAGGAGAAAACAAACGGATTGGTATTTTGCTGTTGTTGCTGTCGCTGCGTTGCCGTTGAATATTTAATATCACTACGACTTTGAACATAGGTTTTCGTGAAACCCTTTCAAAATGCAGGTGTGGTGGTAGTAGTCATATCCCAAACATTTCTAGGATATATTTATATACGTAAAGTTAGTAAAAATCTAGATGCTTTAATAATTAAAATTCTAATAATAATATAACGATCAGCTTTTGAGATAGATTTTACATTAAAAATTCAAGGTTTCAGAAATACTTGTTTTTCCATTTTTACGTTTTATAAACACGTTTTTGTCGTTAAATCATAGTTAAATCAAAAAGGAGGAAGATAAGTTTATACATATATATTATGTTTTAATTTGAAAAATGCCATCGGGTTTCTTAAATTATTCAAATAATTACCAAATACATAATCATAAAATACAATTTTTGCACTTTTTAAACTAGGTTGAATAAAAAACTTTATTCAACCTGGAATCCTAATTCATTCCATATTACATAATTGCTTTAAATCACAAAAAATTGTAAATAGGTAAAACTACGAAGCCTTACTAAGGTATATTGCATATTATGCATACATTCTTGTACAGTTTAATTTGTAGGAACAAAATACGCAGGTTGTAACAGAAGAAAACCCAAAGATTAACCCCTGACCTTTTCTTTCATTATCTATTCACATCATTTCCTCTCAATCTCTCATTATCCCTGCGCATGCATTCCACGTAAAAATTGAAAACAACTTTGTGCGAAATGTCAAATTAGTTCGTATGTAATTAAATTATTTTAGAAAGTTTGTTTTCACTTTTAGAGATCGTCCTACCTATCTCTTTTCAGATTTTTCTTTCTTGTATTTCGGTTGGTTATGTCCTGGTTTTAAAACTGAGGAAAATGCATTATTCACTACACATGAATCAATGTCATGTAATTATATCGAGACTAATTATTCAGGAGAAAACAAAATACAGCGATTATGCGTTAATTACAACTAATAAGATTATACAAAGTTAATGTCGCTTTATAAACTTTGAAAGTTAATTTTGTTCCCATTTGTAGCAGGGAGAGCTTAAAAATATTTCATAAAATTCTCGTCCATCCTCGTTTCAACCTTCATTGCCATAGCTTTATTCCTAAAAATTAATTCATTATCCGTCAAACGTCATTTGAAAATAGGTATTTCTTAATTTAAACAGCACGAAAAACAACTTAATGGTTTCCTTTTCTACTGAATAAATTAATTAAACCCTTAATTGAAACTTGCATTTTTATCGTTACCATCACGTCTGTTCTCAAAATATCTCTTCATTGATTTTATTCCTTGTACAGGGTTATATAACCTTTAGTAAATAATCATTAACTACGACGATAACTTAAAACTTTTGTTGTTTGCAGTTGACTTCAATCTACATGTAAAGTGATCAGTCATATTGCTTGTATATTATACTTAGATTATATTACGCGAAAAAATTCTCTCTAGGATTAGTAAGAGTAGTACTTGTATACCATTTAAAAACATTTTATCACTTAATTTTATCTTGGTTTTAAACTACGGTTACATTTATTATAACTATATTATGCTTTTAATCAAAGATCTAACGTAAGTATTTAATTCAGTCAGCATTAACTAGCTATTCGGTGGAAAGAGCTGTACCACACTAATGATTTTAATTCCTTTCTTTCGTTCAATATATTTTGTAATTGTTAATGAGCTGTCAACTTTTTCTTACTTCGTCATCACCGACAGGGTACATCGTAAATTCCCCTAAACGTTGTTTATTTATCTCCTGAAGCGTATCATAAATCATTTTTTCAATTATTGTAGGAAAACGAAAAATTAATTATCTTACGAAGAAGATATTCAGAGATCTGATGACCTACTCGGATATCAGGAAGACTTATTATGTGGAATTTACACCGTAGTTCATTTATAATGTGCGTGGTTTCGTTGATTATAATATTATTATGCTTGTGTAACTTATTGTTATTATGACAAATTAATTACATTAATAAGAGTTGTAAAACATGGCCCTCAGTCAGATTCAGACATCCAATTGGAGTTCAGTTTTAACCTCTGCCTTTGGCTCAGTTTTGACAGTATCAGTATCAAAATCTAAAACCAGGAGTTTTGTTTCTTCTGTTCCATTCCGACTTCCAACAGCACAAACAAGTTTTGTTTCGGATGCACGAATACGCCAAACAACTCCTCCGCTTCCACCACTACTTAAAGAAACTAGATTGCGAACGAACTCACCTGAAAGATAAAACAAACGAGGTAAGCAATTAGAAGAGTTAAAAAATTCATACCACAATAGCGTATTTAACTTACCACTTCTGATGTCCCATAATTTTACTGTGCCGTCATCGGAAGACGTGATAACAAATTTATTGATTAGTTGAAGACATGTTACCGCACTGAGGTGTTTGCTGGGTCCTGAATAACATATGCAAATATCATTAATTATTTGATGAATTGATGATTACAATGTCACTCTCATTATTAGTTAATAAAGAATATTTCGAATCTCGTACCTGATAGGGTAAGAAGGCACTGGCCTGTGGAGATGTCCCAAATTTTAACAGTCGAATCTGCATTACCGGAAACGAGTAGATTGTCGCGTAGCTCCATTCCTGAAGTCAAGCTTTGATGACCCATTAAGGTATGCTTACATGCACCAGACTCAACATCCCATACCCTGATACTTGTATCCAATGAGCCACTAACAACGTGAATCCCATCAAACTGCAAATTGAGAAAAGCATATTTTAAGAAATAATTATTACCAAATATTAATTAGTTCGATGAAATAAGAAAAATTTTCCATTCATACCTGTAATGAGTAAACCCTGTTTGTGTGCCCGGAGAGTTGATGTAAGCATTCTTCACGTTCTGGGTCCCAAATTCTAACCATGTAGTCGTAAGCCCCAGAAACCACCAAATGACCGTTGTACTGTACACAACGTACTGCTGCCATGTGGCCAACAAGTACGTGAAGACATTCCCCAGTCTCTACATCCCACATACGAAGGGTAGCATCACGTGAACCACTTACAACCCTGAAAATGACCAAAATATTTCAATCTATTAGAAATTTGAAGTTGAAAAATCCAATAATAAAATTGAAAATTTTTAATAGGCGTACTTTTTGCCGTGAAGGTGCATACAACGAACCGTAGATGTGTGTCCATACAAAATGTGAAGACATTGTCCAGTCTCGGCATTCCAAACTCTCAGGGTGCGGTCAGTACTGCCAGATACAATGGTTGTACATGACATTTGAGATGACCACACTCCACCCGTGTGACCCAATAAAGTTCGAAGACATTTACCAGTATTTGCAGACCAAACTTTTAACGTGTTATCGTCCGAGCCGGACACGATTCTGAATTGATTAATGGATAAATTATTTAGAATTAATGAAGAATTAATTAATAATAAGAATAACCGGTAATTCAAAATTTTAAGCGATCGACTTACCGGTTTCCCGAAAATTGGAGACATGTAATAACGTGATCATCATGACCTTTCAGGATTTTATGGTCTCGAGTATCTTTTCGTTTCCAGTTAACTTCCACGTAATGTTGCTTCATAAATGCAGCCTTCCATCGGGTATTAGGAACGTCAGAATTATTGGCAGTTGAAGAGTGTGCATTAGTATTGTTACGATTGCGACGATGCACCCGATTAGACATGGCACTAAAGTATCCAATCCCAGCTTCTTTACATTTCTCGCGCCAAAGTAAATTGTCATCAGCTAGAATTCGCCAATATTTGCATGTCTGCGCAGCTCGTAATAAATCACGAGGGTCCAAGAAGGAAAGAACGTACAGTGCAAGCTAAAATCATACAAAATGTGTCAATATTAAAAATTTTCTGGTTTTAAAAGTATAATGTACAAAACCTAAGTATTATTGAGCAATCACTTACTTCCTTAGGCAGTAAAGATATGAAATCACGTTGAAATTGAGGTTCTATTATTTGCATCATATGCCTAACTTGGGTTGCCTCACAGAGCCCAATCATCTCTGTGATAGCCATCAGTCGTTCTGGATGACTCCAGCCCTGCAAGATAAAGTTCAATTTAGTGTTTGTTTGTCAATTTTCTTAATTGCGCAGTAAATTCGGATAAACTTACAGAAAATATTTGTAACCATTCCTCTAAACGAGGGGGTGGATGAGCCTTTGATGGGATAATAGACCGAACACTACAACCACTAGGGACGGAAGAGCACGCCTCACTTATTCCATCCTGTCTTTCTTCATAAAGTTCATCTTGCCCAGTTTCGCAATCTTCGTCTGGACTGTCCATTTCACGGTCCATGTTCTCTACCAGGATGCCTCCAATTCCGGTAAAACTGGAACAAAATCAAATAATCAATGAATTACAGTTGCTACAATTAGTGAAGTTGCACATTTCCAATTACAAGCTACCTATTAGAAGGTGGAACAATTTTATTTAGAATCTCTTTAAGTTTCTCCACAGATTTTAACTGGCACGTATATCTCGTGCAATGACTGTCTCCATTAGCCAAACACAATGTTTTGAATTGATTTTCAATCCCCACAGAGCTTAGCTCGTTGTCCATTGTATATAATTTCTATAGGATTTCTAAACCCCGCTCTAAAGTTTAAACTTTAAACAAGGTTAAACCTGAATGGACAGGATTGGTCAAGATGTCAAATTACAATCTTGACAAATATATTTATTTATTAAGACTTTCCATCAGTTTTTTATTGACGAGTAAATCAAAAGTAGTAAATTAAATTCGGTCAAAGTATTGAAATTATCAAGGAGAAACTTTGTCCACCCATGCCTTAAAATCAAAATGTCTGCCAAACGTAAAGAAACAGAAAGATGCCACTAGAACTTTGACAAAAATGGTTTGTCTCATCAATTTATAACTACCTTCAGGTAATTTGCATAGTACAATCCAGATCAAGGTTTGGGGTGCCGTAGTCCTAAGAATATTTATCTAATATACTACATCCTATTCCAGGTTTTTGAACATACTTGGGCTATTGATATAAGCCGAAAATAATTTGCATTCATTATAAAGAGATAAGTCACATATATGAATCTGTATGTAAAGAGTACAAAGGCATGTGTATTCTGGGTGAAACCCGTGAGTTGGATGGAGAGAGATAAGGAGAAAACGGAATGCACGGCGATTCATACATAAAAAAGTTTTTTAATTTATGCAAATGCCGTAAACTTATCACATTTTTGAAGGATCCTTTAAATTATAATGCTGTACATATTTTGGTTTTGGTTAAAACTTACTCGTCAACGTCACCATCCGTTACAGGTTTCTTTGAAGGGAGGGCTTCGTCCGGTGAGTCCACTGTCATTTCTCCTTTTCTTTTCCGCTGGAAAAATGAAAGTACTTTGATTAAATAATGGAACATTTAAATGACACATAAATGAGCTTTACATAGTATCCTACATAACTTTAAATATCAAGGTTATAATTACATCCAATATTGGGGATTTGAAGAAAGTCAACGACATGAAATAAATTGTAAATTAACGCCACAGAAATCATGTGAAAAATGTTATGTCAATCACTAAACAAGTAGGTTTATGAAGCAAAGTAGACATTTTTGCAGCTCTGTCTTAATCCAATTAAGTATAAACTAAAACTAAACGTCTAAATGGACAGTAATTGCATTAAAATTCTCTTCACTCTTATGCGGTCCAGCTAATCCTCAATTCTAGTTAGATATTTTTTCTAATTTTATTTTCTGCTTTTATTATGCCTTAAAGACACTTTATTATAAAGCTACGAAAATATTTACAATCCGTAATTACATTTCTTTAAATTTTAATTGCATTTTCACACAAAATGAATGCTAAAGATTGCGTTATTACGTGTTTCTTTCAAATCATATCAGCGAGCGTTCATGTGAATAGAGTCGGTATGCTTGTAAATGGTGTGCACGAATTTCATAAAAACATTGATATAAGTAAGTACCTATTTACAATTATCCATATAGATGTAAATTTGCATAACCTTAGATGACCTTATCCAGATCTAGACAGTCACATCAATGTTTATGTTTAAAGAGCTGCGCTACTACAACAACGCTTATTATGTCACATCTTTGCATCATCGTGTTTATTTTGAAGATGAAAAAGAAACGGTAAGCTACGTAAATAAAACTGTGCTGTTGCTAGAGTGGAATGCAGAGCTTATCTGACAGAAAGAAGGCTCAAAGGAAATGTAGCTGAACAAATTCCATAAATATATGAATGATGAATAAAGCGTCAGCATGAGAGATCGTTATCAATGAATTAAAAAGCTTTGAACAAAATTTATCATGTTTTTGCAAAACGTGAAATGACTTACCATTGGAGAAGATTTGAGACCATCAACAGGGATACAAGTACGGGACGTTGATTGTTCCTCGTCTTCATTCTCATCCTCTGCCGAATTAGTGAAATTGAGGCAAATGGGAATATGATGATGACGGTGGTGATGATTATCCTGTTCTTCAATCGATTCAGTATCAAGTGCATTGTCGCAACTGAGATCTTCTTCATTCAAATGCTCCATATCTTGCTCATATTCTTCGTCCTCATCATCCTTTGGATGAAGCAGATCTAATTGCTGTGGAGAAGAAACTGACTTTTCCAGTAACCTGGCATGTCGTTGTCCTCTTCCATTTTTCCGTTTCAATCCGGATGGTCCACCCAGTCGACTGCCGAATTGTCGTAGTCGACTGGGTTGGTGTGAGGTGGGGCTTCGGGGGAATAAAGAGCTGGTACTGTCGTCGATTTCATTTAAATTACTACATTCTTTACTATAAGTCTTATCTTCAGATTGGAGGGTTATCTTGTCGGTTGAACCATTTGTGAACATGTCTTCAACATCACTTGACTCGGAATGATCTGCCGTGTCCATGATGACTTGAGGTTCAAGTTCTTCATCAAAACGACGAGTTTCCGTACAATTTGTTGCTAACTGGCCTATAAAAAGTTGCTCGTCAAAGTCATCCGGACCAAAATTATTTCTTGTTTCGTCCGCTGGCGTTTCAAATTGCGAAAAGTTGGCACGTGAATTTGCAGTGGCGTGATGGAGTATTTGCGCGTCTCCACCTGAGCTACTATGTCCATGGAATGGGGTTGCTAAATTGTTTACGGGGGATGATATGCTTTCCATAATTAAATGGTCCGAAGAGCGCTCATTTGTGGATTCCGTCTCGCTTGCTCCACTTGTACTATTACTGTCACCATCTACACCATCCTCGTCAGATACTTCAATTACGTTTGGTTGCTGAGAAACTGAGTCCATTGCAGTTGACACTTTCTGAGCAGACGACAAAAACAAAATAAATACAAACTTGTTAAAATTTATTTTATTACATTTCATGCATGATTATTTTCTGACTTGGTCATTTCGGCACGAAGTCATTTTAATGGTATTTGCTAGACTATGGAACTAATAATGTGCATCATCACTTAAATCTTTAAGCCACCTGACCTCCTGCTATTTTCTGTCTCTGCAGACCTATTAAAATATCTCAAACAACGAAAATACGAAAACAACGATGGCAAATAAAAATAAGGACTGCATTTATTCTAATTCCAGACAAACAACGCAAAAATTAAATAGCCCCATGCATGTTTACAGATTACCATCAAAGGATTTGACACACATGCCAAAGATTGTTGCTATTATTTTCCCCATTTATATATTTAATCCGAGCTGATTAAGGTCGTAAAGTGCTTGACCGTCTACACAATTCCTTACCTACAACAGCTATGCAAACAATATCCCCTTTTCATTTCTAACTTTATCTTTGGAATTCCAATCATGTCTGCCATTTCTTTTTGTCTGTTTTTCTTTCCAACTAAAAGTAAATTCACGGATAAGTGCTATTATATGCAAGCAAAGTGAGTGATCAACGCATGAAAAGAGCAATTTGCGTATATAACGATCGTCATTCATCACTCATCATGCATGGTCATAGTCATTAAATCCTCCAACTTTCTTTATAGTACTTATTTTTGTAAATGCGTATTATGCAAACATTGCAGTAAATACGGTACGGATGGAATGAATATTCTTTGCTAAAAAAACTTGCTTATTTAATCCCTATCAGTTAATGACGGATATGTTTCATTGCATTCATTACATTTTTCTTTCATCGATGAAAATATAAGAAAGCATGAAAAAGAATGAATACTATACAAAAGGCATGTGTGTAATGTCAAGTAATTGCTCAATTTGCTATTACGGTGTGACAATTTTACTACCTAATCATTCTAGGAATCTTTCTTTTACAATGGATCGTGTTTCTGTTTTATAACCAAACTCGATCTATTACAAAGCTTTCTTTTCCTTGCATTTTTACATGAACTTTCTCTTAAGATTATTTATAGCTGAGTAATCTATCAATAACATTAACTGCTCTTTCGACATTGTTTTCACAAAATCATTTAAAATTTTGGTAACGTTTGTTCATAAAATTTTAATTAAACTTAAATTTACAAACTTACGGTCAACTTGTATGGACACAGTAGTCGAAATGATGGCTGACGATAGAAACTGGAAGTATTTTTTTCTGATGAAAAATGAGAGCTCTTACGCGTAGATTATAACAATTTGAAGGCTGCTGGAGAAGGAGAGAGGAAATCGTTGTCCACTTTCTCGATAGCTAATTAATTAGTAATCAATGAGTATACTGGCCTTGGTTACTAGTTTTTGTAAGTGGAACTCTTAAATGATTTTCTTGTATCCTCTCCCTCTCCCCCTTTCTTGGATGTGAATAAGCTAATTTCAAACACATTTAACTTTTTTCACATAAATTTTAATTGCTTTTAGTCCCTCCAGATTTAAGGCAGGACAAGTCATTTGTTTTCTTCTATGCGAATCTATTACATCCAAGTTTAATTTGTAAAAGGGTTTCAGACCTGTTAATTTTTCTCCGTTTAATAATTTTCTTTCTTTCTTGTTTCCCAGGGAGGCCACCTTATTTTAAAGGGAAGAAGAGTTATTATTTTAAACTTGATTCATGGTGGCTGCTGCTGGTCAAGAAAAAGGTATGGTGATGGTGTGTTTGGATTGCTGCTGGTGAAGCTATTCTTTCTATGATATTTTTCCCTTCTTCTTCATCTTTCGCTATAAATCCATTATTAATATTATTGTTATAGATTCTAAATTTACTTGCTTCTTTTCTTTTTCCTTGTGATAATCTTTCATCCTTCTTCTCCTTCGTTTACTTATATTTACTATTTTACATAGAAGAGTTGCATGAGAAAAAGAAGTGAAGCCCTTAACAATGTTAATGCAAAAAGTTTTTCTTGATTACTTACTGTTTCTCTCTGTACTTATTATTATTTTTTTTCATATCCACACATGAAAGAGTTTGAGCTCACGTTTGTGCAGTATTCTCACTTATAAAATGAAAGCTATATTTCATCCTTTTCTTTATATCATGGATGAGTATTCCATAATATCCTTGCAATCGTTCAGTGAGCTGGTGTTTGTTGCCTAACGTTTAGCATAGCATTTCTCATTCTACCCCTCTCGCTCATGTAAAACTCCTTTTCCACTGTGAACATAACTTCCGTTCGTTAATGAAAGGGTGTAAAGACCAAAAGATAGGGTGTAGGCATTCTTCTTGTAAAGGTGAATAAAAAGAGGCATAGGGAAACAGACAACGTATACCTAACTGCTTTTTTAATCCCTTTGTTGTTTGGTTAAATAGGGTTGCATGGGTTTACGTGCATCAGTATTTGCTCTACAAAGCATGTAACTTTTACGTTAATGTTCGCCAAGGGGTAGAAAAGGAAATGTTAAAATTATTTCATACAGAACTATATGTATTCTACACTATCCTATCAACTTTTTAGATTCTACTACGTTTTAAGGATGGATGTTAGGCAAGCCAAATTTTCTTAAATGTTTTGAGACTGCTCGAACTTGCATACAGTACAGCAAAAATATGATCTCCCAACTCTGTGGTTTTGTATCACAAGTGCTGAGAAATCATAACAATATTATTTGCAGTCTGCAATGTGGCATGGGAATATGAATAGCAAACTCTTTGAAAAAAATTGAAGGCCTTTACAAAAGATGCTGATGTTGTTCATTGCTTATCGTGTTCAGAAGAACCACATGAAAATTTTGCTTGCAAAGTATTTTATATGTTGCAGATAATGTTTGGATGGCTGCTAATTGAAACTTACAATGTGATGTAACTTTTAAATGATGATTTAATACAAAATGTGTATCTAACAAATGGTTAGCTTTTGGGCAGCAAGTCCATGTAATCATGACTCGGAACAAAAGTGCTTAATCCTTTTTGCATCTGAAATAGATGCATGAGAAATATGAATGGATTCGTTATTCATGGTGAAAAACAGACAAACTCGGCAGTAACCGCATTTCCTTTGCAAAATCTCATGTGCTTTTCGAAAATTCATTCAGTCTGCCTGTATGCATCAAGACTTGATTGCCATTTTGCACTAATCTGTTTGAAATTTGCCCATGGAATAGTGAAAGACTAAGCAAACCGATATATTAAGAATTATGTTGAGTACATAGGCAAACAAATTCACACTTATAGTATTTTTTGCAGAATATGAGCATGTGAGCTACAGAACATCTTTTATTGTCGGCTTTTGAGATTTTTTTGTGTGGTCCAGTGTCCGTGTCTCATTGTTTTTCGATAGAATATTCAAAAATTAATGTCAAAAGTAAAATGTAAAAATGGATACCTAATTGAGATAATAGAAAATTTTAAAATATAATGTTATGATCAATGCCTGCCTGGATTCCGGCATCGCAAAACGCTTTGAAAAGGTAGATTGAAAACATCTTCAAAGGGAAATGCTATTTTATTAAAGACTTAAAATTGTCATCGATCCAGTGCATACATTATATTGAAAATTTTTGTTAATCGTAAATAAAAGTTTATTAAGCATAGAATCTGGTTTTATTCTAAATTTTTATGTACAAAATTTTTGCAAAGCTTTAAAATATAATCGTCTAAAGTGAAATATAATAATTTTTCAGTGAAGAAAAGACATAAACGCCGCAAGAGTCGATGGGTGCGGGGCAAGCAAAAGTAACTTAAAAATTAATTTTAACTAAAAAAATCAAGAGGAAAGTGGTGAAAGTTATCATTTCAATTTTCATTTTTGTTGTAGACACGCAAGCAGCCTGCAGGCGTTGCTAAACCATCATCCGACGGAGTATCTATTGACTTGGACTTTGTTCCAGTCAGAGTTGAAAATGTTCGTATTAACGGATTAGGTCGAACTAAAGATGATTACGTTTTGCAAAGTGTTCAAGAGCTATTTAAAGCTACAAATTTTAACCAGGTATAGTTTTAATTTATTAGTTACTCAAATGCTATGTAGTTTTGTTAATATATAATTATTTGCTCGAAGCTGGTTTTCAAAGCGAGTGCGGTTCAAAGCAAACTTGAGAAATTAGGATGTTTTAAGGATGTTGGGATCGTGATTGATGTTAGCGATGCTTCACCTGATGGATACGAAGTAAGTTTAGATAATTTAATAGTTTAAACTTTAAAGTAATATGTGCATAGAATGGGTGAAAGCAATTTGTTTCTGTAGGTCATTTACAATGTCCGAGAAAGTGGGAGATTTGTGGGTGGGATTAACACCATGATAGGATCAAACGAGGGATCTCTTGTTCTAGGTTGTCGACTGCCTAATATTCTCGGCAGAGGAGAAAGAATCAGTTTAGAGCATACCATTGGATCCGATTCCAATAAAAGCTCATTACTAACTGCTGTAAAGCCTTTAGGAGGTCCTTGGAATGCTGAGTAAGCTATTAAGCAAGTTTAAAATCTTTATGCGATCATGAATTTGACAATAAAAACTTTAATATTGCTAATATTGTTTTTCTTTTAGTATATCAACAACTTTATTTCACTATAAAAACCCTTCTTATTGGTCTGGCTATACAGTGTTTAGTACTGGAGCTTTGCTAGACTTTGCCTTTGAATCTGCTCAGAAAGTACGGAAACTTTCACTTAATAATTCGGATTCACAATTTTAAAAACTGCTCTATACTGTTTTCATTTTGAAAATACAGGTTAAACATAATATGCAATGGGAAGGCGCATGGCGGCAACTGGAAGCATCCTCAAGGCAAACATCATTCGCTGTCCGTGAACAAAGTGGCCATAGTTTTAAATCTTCATTGAGACATATAATGACTGTTGATCATCGGGATCATCCTATTTTCCCTTCATCTGGCGTTCTCTTGAAACTTGTTCAAGAATATGCTGGATTGGGTGGAGACGTAGCATTCGTAAAACACGATTCAGAACTACAAGCTAACATACCACTGCCACAAAATCTGGTAAGCTAAAAATGATTATGTTAAAACTCACATTCAATTCATCATTGGAAGAAATATATTTATTTTTACATAATCGTTGCAGGTTCTTCAAGGAGCATTACGTTTTGGCGTACTGCGTCCCCTTGACGCGCGTGCAAGTACCCATAACATAAGTGATTTATTTTTCTTAGGAGGACCTCAAACAATCAGAGGATTTGACATGAAAAGTTTAGGGAATCGCAGTGGAAATGATGCTCTCGGGGGAAAGGTAAAATTGCTGTATTGCAGTTTCACTAGTTGCAAAAAATTTCCTGACAGGAAATAAGTTTTACTAAAAATTTAATTTTTAGGCATATTGGGCAGCAGCAGTTCACATTTTTGCTCCATTGCCGTTCGGATTTGGAAGGGGTACATTCGGTGAGTATTTCCGTACTCATGCGTTCTTTAATGCTGGAAATATCAACGACTCGTCATTCAACAGTACGTATAGATTTCTTTAAAACACTTCAAGAAAACTGACAGTTTCGTTATTTAACTAAAACACATTTTCTTTGCAGCTGAGGATTTTGCTCAGAGTTTCCAAACAATGTTGAAAGATTTCCGAGCATCGTACGGGATTGGACTAGCTATAAGACTTGGTCAAATAGCAAGAATAGAAGTAAATTATTGTTGGCCATATGCATTTTCCAAAGGGGATAAAGTGGTTAGAGGAGTACAATTGGGACTAGGAGTTGACTTCCTGTAGCGATCCTCAACGGTTTTAAGTGCTGTTATTTATTTTAAGAGACATTAAAAATTCACGGCCAAAGTGCTTTGGTAAAAATATTTTGTTCCAGTGATCCATATTTTACAAAACTGGCGAATAGTCAATTTAATGTCAAACTTTTCTTTGATATAAATATAGAAACGCCAAAAATATTATTCAGTCAATATTTATGAAAACGATGTCAATACATGTAGCTGATTATATAATTCATGCCACTTTTGTGTGTCATCAATTGCTACAAATTCCGTTCTTGTGAAAGTAGTTTATTTATGTTTAGTTTCCTGAAAATAAAAAATACTACATAGAATAGTAGATTTTATGAGATAACTGGGGGAATCTGAAACGTGCTTTTCATCACGGAAATTGTGTTCTTTGGGTTATCCAGCATTTGATTTACTTTAATTTCTAATATTTATCTAAAAGCTAATGATATAAGCTGCTTCGATCATAATTGCTCATCAACATAATCCTGGTGAAAACGAAACTGCATACCATTTTCATTGAAACTGCATTATAATTCGGCTACATTAAAGGACAATGCTGATAGAAAAAATAATGGATTTACAATGTTGATGGTCATTTCCTTGTTCATCACCACAACCCACTTTAATGTTTGCGGATATACGACGATGATGGTAAAACAAGCAAAACGGAAATAAATTAGAAACTTGATTCTTTAATTACTTTGCATGAGCTAGGATTGGTTGCATGGGTGGATTGTGGATAGATGGGGAGAAAAGTTGCGAGTCAGTGTTAAAACTACACTTTTCCTGCATCCTCTGGATTTAATTGATTGAACGCAAGGGAATGCAATAATGAAAACACTTGAAATCTATTTTACTACACCGTCATCTATAACAAACTTAAGAATCGTACATTTTTCAAATTAGAATTTTAATAAACTTATTACTTATGCTAGTGTGCATTTTGAATTTTCATTTACTATTCTTCTCTTAGAAGATAACTCTCATAAGAAGTCAAACCGTAAACGACTACCGTTGCAGTTGTCGGTGCATAGTTTTTCCTTCATAAATGACTGGATGAATGTACCGACACGTTCTTGTTCTATTAAAAGCATAAATTACAAGATTATAAAATAATTTTTAAAGCATAACTGAAAAATAAAGGATATGAAGTGAAACCTCTAAACAATGAACGAGTCTTGCTCTCTCATTTACAGATTTTCTCATACAACGCTTAAAAGAATGAAGTAGGCATAATAAAACTTCAAACTTTGAGGTTATATAATAACACTGGTCATCATTTGCTTTCATACTAAAATGATTTCTTTGAAAAAATCTCAGGTAGCATTGTTACTTTTATATCGCAGGGATTTATTGTTGTAGGTGGCAAAATATCCGTGATTGTTTCATTGTGAAGAAAATATCATTGTTTGGATGAGAGTGAATGATGCAAAGAGAAAATGAGTAAAGCCGATTTTTACATTGCAATTGCATGCAATGAAAGAGATTAGAAGGTATTTGTATGCCCTGTAGTTCTTGATTTTCACGAGAAAGACGATATATGAATACAAGAATGGAATATGAAGAGGATCAGCGGTAGGAGGTGGAACGAGTTTAGTGCAGCGGAAGATTTGATGCGAATTTTTATACACTTTCATTATATATAAGTTATATTAAATATTATTAACAAATAACAATAAATAGCAATAATTTTAACACAGAGAAACACTGCTCGCTGTATACTCACTCTTGGCGAATACTCATTAGAGAAGCCGACACGCAATTTTAAGTGTTTTACATGAAAGTTAATGAAAAACAGGTAAGGCTTTGAATTTTATAATAGCCAATATTCTCAACTTAAAACTGTACTCTTGTATTTTTAAAATATCTTGAAACGTATGAGTGGCTGTGGAAGTGTGAACATACAACTTGTACTAACGGCAACATTTATGGTTTCCAATAAATGTGGCTATAGCCAGTAGTTTTAGAAATTGTAAAAAGTTCAATAGATGGGTTCTTTTTTCTGGTACAACTTTGACAGTTAATGACTTACAAGTAGATAGCAGAATACGATACACTGAGGTAATGAGGAATACAGGAGAATGATATGGAAACTAGCTATTAACTTCTTTGTTCTGCATTTAAACAGTTATAACAGTTCTTTAAAGCGTTCTGCAAAAGTAATTAAGGAAATAAAGTTGTTCTCTAGTAATTTAATATAAATATTTATGTTTTTACAAAGAAAGCTATTGGGACGGAAAGTGACTGATAAAATAAGCCAAAATGAGTGAGCTTGTTTGGGGTATTAAAAACGGGGATTTGGATCAAGTCCGGGAGTTTGTGGAGAAGAAGGTGAGATTTTGCAAATGTGTGATATTGTTTTGTCTTGAATTTTTATTAACTTTTTAAAACTTCCGGAATTTTTAATTTTGTTTAGGGAATAAATGTAAACGACGATGTTGACGGCCGTCCACCCCTTGTTTACGCTGCAGACTATGGCCAGCTGGAGGTGATTGAGTATCTTGTTTCAAAAGGAGCCAATGTTAATGTATAAGTTACACACCATGATATACCTATATTTGCAAAATATGCAATTTTCTGGAATACGATGGAAATAACTTAAATTATTTACACAGGCCACAGATAAACACGGAATTTGTCCCCTCCTTGCAGCAATTTGGGAAGGTCACACGCTATGTGTAGCGCTACTTCTCCAAAAGGTAATAACTTCTGACATCTGCTTTACTGTTTGTTAATTAAATCATTTAGAAACAATTAAAATGAACACATTTATTGTTTTCAATGAAGGGTGCGTCAAAAGATGGGAAAACACCGGATGGAATCTCCTACAATGAAGCGGCAGAAAAAGACGAAATTAAAAAACTTTTAGTTTAAAATCTTATAGAAAATTTTGTGAACCGAAAACATCAAAATCTTTCGCTAAAAAAGTAATCAAAATGGGATAGCCTTTTAAAAAGCTTTTTGTAATTTATAACAATAACATTATTGAGGAATAATAATTTGTAAAAAGTAGGTATTACTGTAATTACACTTAATTTAGTCCTAAGTGGTATGATTTTGGTGGTGACTATTGCCTCCTTTTTAGCTTTTTGTATTATTAATTGAAACTGATAACGATTAAGTCAAGTTGTAATTCCAAAAAACTTTCTAAAACGCTGGAGGACATATTTTGTTTAATGACTTTTGCAAAAATTATTATAGGCTGAAAACTGCTACAAAAATTAGTCCAGAGTAAACTGAAATGTGCATAAGCCAAGCAGGTGGACATTTTTATATTAATCATGTTTGTATTTTGTATCGATATTGCTAAATACCAGTAACAATAATAATTACTTATAATTTAAATATAATAACAACGTTGGAATTCGTTTGCTTATTGTAGAATGAAGACGAATACCATTTTCTACCATAATTATGGTCTGATTTGGTCTCACTTTATATTTCTAGTTTTCTTGAAGATTTTTTTGGTTAATCGCTAAATCGAAATCATTCTGTTTTGAAAAGTCACATAATGTTAGTTTTAAAAAACATTAGATACTTGACATTTGTTTTCCTTAGATAATGTTATATCTACACAATACAATGAAAAGTTCATTATATAATAATTACCAAATAAATCAGCACCAAGTCCTATCTAATAATAGAACTCTCTTAAGAACTAGTCGTATAAAACGTAATATGGTCAAGAAATGAAATATTGTTGCTGTCTTTCTTCAAACTGGGAAATATTTTTATCTAGTAAAATTGCAATTATTAAAACATTTAATATTATTATTAACAATGAAAGAAGAAGACAAAATATAAGTATTTTATCATTATTGAATATTATTAAACCTTATCTGTGGTGATCACACTTTATTTCAGGGGCTTTTGCTTTTCTAATCAGACCAATACTAAATATAGTGTATTACTAATTATGCCTTTGCGTGAAATGACTAGAGCATAGTGAATTTATATTATATGAGTAAGTTCCAATGATTATTATGATTAGATAGTTAATTTAAATTAATGAAATATCCGTCATTTATATGTGTTGGACTAAATACTAGTATTAGCAACAAGTCAGCGATGGAATAAAACCGGAACATAATAATTCTTATAATAAACTTACCATATTACATAATTCGAAATGGGACAGGATTCTCTCCAGATTACTTTGTGAAACCAACTAGACATAGATTTGACTGGTAGTAAGACAAAGTTGCAGAATTAATCGTAAGATGCTGCTAAAAATAATATAATCATATTGAAATTGCAATATCTAGAAATGTTTTTACGTCTAATAAAAGCGAAAAGATAATAATGAGCCTTGTGAACTCCTTGTCACTATTAATGGTTGTTAAATGTTTGATATGATAGTGTAAGTAAGATGATGATAATGTTGACGACACCTTTTTCTCTCATTATCTCACTCTCTCAGTTGGATAATATGAGAAATTTGGTCGTTATAAAACCTTATTGTTTTTGTACATTTTTATCGTGATCATTGTGACGTCAGTTACTGTTTTTGAAGAGGTATGAAATTGAAATAATAAGAGATATCGTTTCAAAAAAATTTTGTAGTTTGTCTGCAGTTGTTGTCTATTGCATTTGCACATTCTTTGATTCATAAGTATATGACCGCAGTCATTTAGAATATTACAGAACTACACACATAAAATCATTCAATCGAAGGAACTTTTAACGCAGTAGGAATTTTTATTTGGAGGAGGATATCTCTCTTTTTTGTAGCCAAGGTTTCCATTTTTCGTTTCATGCAACAATGGAAGGTTATATGTGTGCAAAAAATTATGAAAAACGATGACAATGAAATCTCCGATGCATGAATTTTAAATTGTGGCAAACGCATAAAATCAAGTAACAAAATTTTAAACTTTGCTGCCAGGCTCATTTGTGTCAAATAAGGAAATGAAGTCTCATGTTATGTTGGAAAGGGTACAGGAAAGATTGAAAAATTAAAGCATTAGAAAAAAACTCATTAAATTTATTTTTGTCTTTTATTTTTCAAGTTTTGTATAAATGCGAACAATGGTACGTTGTCTCAAAGTTATAAAATTAAAAATACTCTTGAAGGCGCCTTGGAAATTCACAAATTTCATGAAAATTTCAGTTCTAGGGTAGCTCCTTGCACATTACTTTTTTGTCTAACCCATAGTGAAAAAGACCGAATTAAAAGGTGGGTAGAATGGGTTTGCCAACAACTCATAACAGAATTACTATTCATTGTAAACTCTACACAAGCCATGCATTATTTTAAAAGTCGTCTTATGTATTAGTAGAAACAGTTCAACTGAATTTTTCAAAGTACCCTGACAAAAAACCTTATAAAGCACCAAAATAGTAAAAAATGAAATCACAAGACATTGGAGGAGAAGTATATTGTAAAAAGAGATATCACGGAAGAACTTTAAGCAACTTGCTTAACTGAAGCCTTTATTGTTTAGCTGGACTAACAGCTTGAGTTCCTGCTGGGGCTGAAGCACCTGAGCTTCCGGGTCCTGCATTTGGTGCGGAAGGAACCTCAGGGTATTCCAATTGAACTCCGGATTCACATTCAAAAACTGGGCAACATCCTGGGAAGTCAGCGGTTTTGTTGGTTTTATCGGAGAGTTTGCATTTTGGATTTGGCTTTGGAAGTGGGCCACAGTCTTCAACCAATTCCCAAAGCCGACCCTAAAGATAAACACTTATTAATGCCAATTCTGTCATTTTATGGTTTCTTTTTCGTCAATTAGCTTACTTGCTGAGCAACGCAAGTGGACTTGCCACAGAATGGCTTCAAGTCCCAGGACGCACCAGGCTCAAAAGTAGCACATCTAGTTGATGCAAAACAGGTTCCAGGGAAATCTGAATTTAAAAAAGTGCATTTAAATTAAGTATTTGATTTAATCGGTTTGGTCATAAATGGAAACCTTTTATACCTCTGAGAACATCAGCAGGGATAAGTCTTTGGAAGACAGTTGGACGTTCCTCTTTGTCCTTCCCGTCTTGTGACCAAGCTACGGCAACAAGGGCCAAAACTAAGCAAACAACAGGCTTCATCTTGTGGACTCTACAAAATATAATTGGATACAATGAGATGAAATTAATGAATGCTCAAGGGGCCTCAATAACCAACACTTTTATAAAATCTTATTTTTTTCAATTCACTTCCTACAAACCCTTCTGCGAAAAACTAAAACCAGTTATGAGGCATTAAAATAATTTAATTGACGCTGTAACTAAATCATTCGAAATTTATTACGGGACAATTATCTTGATGGTTTTGTACACTTATCAATGGTCAAGTGTGGTAATGGGGGAGGACCGGTTTGTCGTCAAATTATGCAATAAACAACTATAACATTTAACAAATCAAAAATTATATCACTTCTTCTGCCACTAATTTATTTCATTTCCTGTTCTTCTAATTTCAGTACTTCCCCTTTCCACCTTGCTTTCAAATATATCTTAAATTGGACATGATAATCGGCCTAAATATTTTATTTGCTGTATATTCTCAAATTGCCCCTTATCGATAAAATTTTAAATCCATTTTTTCTTTCTATTTCTTTTTTTATCAGGTTGGTTAATTCCAATAAACACTTTTAAACGAAGCCGTGTAAAATAGGCTGAAATCAGACTATTCAAACTATTTGCACTTACAAAAAACGGAAGAATAAATCCCAATGTTGTTTTCGTGAAAGTGGCGAGCAGAACACTCAAAACGTTCACCGGCTTTTTATGTAACGAGAGTAAGAGGAAGAGAGAGTGAAACCACTGCGAACTCAGAAAGAGATTGACGATTGTTACGTGATTGTCTCAGCTTTTATATGGTTCTGCGGCTACACTGCGTTGGCTTGTGTAGCTTTTCGCTGTTATTAGGCTAAATGATAACGACAACGGCGATGAACATGATAATGTTAACGTCAAGCGTGCTTTGCTTACTTTTATGCAACAATAATAATTAAGAATGTACATAACTTGATAATATTCAAAAATGCTATATAATCAAAAGTTACTGTGAATGGTTACCATCATTGTTGTAAGCAATATGTAGTTACTGCTCACAAAAAAGAAATTATATTTATTGTCTCCACGTTTATGAATATTATTTTGATTATTATTATAATGCATAATATAGCAGCTCAACGGCATTTTGGTTTTATGCAACAGACACATATTAAATAGCAACGTAAGGGTTAAAGAAAATGACTTCGGTCCCTGAATTTTAATGTCTTCACAACATTTCTGTAAATTTTTACAAGTTGCATTCCCAGTGCATTTTCATTAACTATTTAATGATATCATTTTGTCTTAATCATCAACATCATTTCAACCATGTCAAAGTGAATGGTTCCTTAAAAAACAAATAAAAATGTGATCACAACGAACGAACAACTTATCAACAAAGTGAGCAAATGCAATAATCCATTGAAGTTTGTGCATTAAATTTTTGATAAAACAAAACATTCGACTAATTTACAAAAAATGTTGATTTTAATGAGCAAAATTATAGTTAAAGAAAATTAAATTTTATCCATCGAATTGCTACATTTAAATGCGACATAATGTTCAAACGACAATTGGTTTGCAAATTTGCAGTAAAAATTTATTTAAACTATTAGGCAATTAAATTCAAAGATTATTGCGCCTCACAGAGTGTATAATGTTCACTTTTGATAGTAATTGAGTGTTCAGAACAATTTTGATTTAAAAACTTACTAAATTTTTTATTAAATAAAAAAGGTTTTTAACTTTATAAACACGAAGGCAACTTGAAGTTAGATTATGTTTATTTTGTGTTAAAATCTAACCAATTGACATGTTATTGTTTCGTTTGTCTGATAAAAATTACAAAAAATTAAGGCTCTTGGCCACCCAAACGTAAACTGACAAAGTGAATTTAGAGTTTTGGCATAATATTCATGGATTTAACTTGCCTGACTTCCGCTTAAACAGTCAACTACACATCTCTCTCTTTTGACAGTTATTTTCTGTTAGATTAACCTTATTATTTGAAGGAAGTTTTCCTAATAAGTACAAAGACACGACTTATTTTTCGTAAGTTAAGGGGTTCAAGTCAGTTGAGGTAGGTAAACGCTTGTTTGATGATTGCACAAGAAAATATTTCTGAAAACCTGCCAAATACGCAAAATTATATTGTGTAATTTAATCATTATAAATAGTGTATTAACTAATAGTAATGCCAATTGTTGGAACAACTTTTATAACCATTTTTTGGTTATACATTGCCATCTTCTACTCCATCATAATATCATTCATAACGTTAATATTAGGACATCATTTTTTCTTATTAATAAAAAATATAGGAAAAGCACATCAATTGCACTAAATTATTTTAATAATAGTTAGCATTAGCACTTAAATATTTAAAATTTTGACTTAATAATATGACATGTGCAGGATTCAGCAATTTGTGTAGGCTTGGCTGGAAGACTGTTATATGATGAATTTCAAAACTAACCGGCCAAAGGCTAAAAGAGGTCACCTTCAATGAGAAGACGTCACGTTGTTAGATATCAACTGATAAAAAATTCCAGGTAAATAAGAATTATCGCAACAGCTTCCTCTGGGCGACAAGAAATTTCGCAGAATAACTTAAAACTTTCAAATTGCGTCCTGTTTAAAATATTTTAAGGCTATAATTTTATGCTAAATTTTGAACTCTGGTACTAAAACATCGTATTTATCAGGTTGTCTTAAGTAATTAAGCGCAAATGTGTGTTAGTTAAAACATCATCACAATCCTTGTATATTATTATCGTTTGCCAATATTTGTGGCGACATTCTACATTTTAGTTTTAAAAAATATTTAACTAAAGGTGATTAGTAATTAGGATTTAAAATGGAGTCATGAATGAACCAACGTAGAGCGTTATAAGCAAATGATATGAGAAATGCAAAGCACAAGGTGCGTTTCATTTCATTCCTTCCTTTTTGTTTAATATTTGCATGAAACTGATGACTAATTCTAAAGTTGCAAGAGTAATAAAGCTAACAATGATTTTTGATAATTTGGATGTAATATCCTTTTCCAAGTATGTAAAATCTTGTTAAGTAGCAAGTACCATAACGAATGATCTCAACAACATATTATTAGCTTATTAAAATGGGTAAATGCAACCGTAATGCCTACATCCGTCCGTTGTAATCGTGAGTGATTCGTGGCAGTGGGTGATGCTAACCAGCAGATGATTATTCAGAAAGTTTGTTTTTTGCTGTTGGTTATATTGTTAAACGGTTAAAACAGTTTGAGACTAGCTCTTCAGGTACATAATGTTCTTAAGCTTATTTTTCCTTTCCAAACATGAATTCCACGCCTTCAGTCAAAATACAAAATTTCTTTCCATCATCATCAAAATGTCAATCAAATTGAAAAATAAAAATTACTTTTACATTGGAAGAAGAATAAGAAATAAAACGTTGCAAACTATATAACTATTGGCTTGAACTCAAATGCTTTTGAGAATTGATATACAATAAGTTGTGGATTTAAAAGCTCAAAAACATTTACCAACTTTTTGCAAAAATTGCTTATGATGTAATGCAAAGCTTAGGCATATTCGAATTATGTATATAGTCCAGTAATTTTTTCGATTTATTGTGTCGACGGACAGACAGCAAGACTGTTGAAGTCCTGCTTTCGCCTCCACGTTAGTAATAAAAGGGAATGCATTTAATGGAAATATATAAAATAATTCTACAACTCAGTTCTTACAACTGCTAAAATGCAAAAATTGCCAAATCAATATAATATTTTCAACCAGTTCATTATAAACAACTTTTGCTTTTTAATGAAATTAAGTGTTTTGTATTTGCAGCTCTTTCAGTCACCGTACCACTTTGCGCAAAACCGCAATTTTCACCGATTCATTCAAGGCTATTTGTGTTTGCAAATGTTACGGATTGATTACAAACTCATTCAGTATATCCTGTTTACTTCAAGTAAAAAACAAAAAAATATGTCATCCCTCTAAACATGGTTTTTTGTATGATTAAATCTTTAAAACATGAATTAGAAGCTTACGTAAACCTAAGAAGGCTTCAACGGTAAATGATAGTTATCTGACGGAATGGATCTGGATGATACCTTACTAATCATACGTAATTCGACTTCACTTTATTTTGTAAGGTCAAAATATGCGTGCGTTTAATTAAATCTTAATTACTATAACTACAACAAATGTTCTTCTGGCTAGGGTAGCAAAATTCAAGTACAATATTTTTAGACCTTTGAACTTTTAATGATGGAAACACTTTTGAAACAACTCATATTTTGAAATCGATGTGAAGTAATCAAGGATTAAACTTGAATTAACCTTCTAATACACTGCCACAGAAGCAATTGTATAAGTCCTTCTGATTTTCTAATTTCATCGTTGAGTGACCTTTTAGCAAGTATGTCACGCTCGGATTTACCAGCGGTACTCAGCGATATTTTCCAGCTTTCAAAATGATAATGATCTTTTAGTACTATAAACAATTGAGTCAGGGATTAACTGACATTACCACTGATTGCGTTTTTGCAACGAATTTGAAAGCATTATTATAATTATTTCTTATTTGGGTAATAGTTTTTGCTTTTTGAAGAAGCCGATATAAAACATTTTAATGATGCCGTGATTCGTGGTCATGAGTCATGATATGGCACAAAGGATAAGGTAGATTACTATACTAGCTGTGATGAATATGGATATACTAATGAAGAGGAGCATCTGCTTCTTGTCTTTTCAAATGTTGATTCATGATTGCTAACCTGGTCCAACTAAAACAATATTTTATTTATAAATGCATATTAAAAATTTGAAAATATAAGAATTATTTGATACATTTAAAATTAATAATCTCAAATGATGGATATGGATAAGATTCTATGGATTTGAAAATATTGTTGAGGCCTGTGGAACATTTTGAAAATGTGCGATTTTATTCCAAATTATTTTCTACCCTGATCATGAGCCGTACTCATTCATTTTTAATTTCATTGACTTTTGTCCTTGTACTTAATACATCGTTTTTCACACTAACTGCACATTCAAAATTACAGCTTTTCTTTTTTTGGAGCAATAGTAATACCTTTGCCACAAAGTCCTTAAAACAGTGGAACGGAACACGGCAAATTAAGTTGTACTTCAAAATCTGTTCATTTATTCCATGTTTGCGTCGTCAGACAAAAGCATCAAACTTTTGGCAAACAGGTTTGCCTAAATATTTTTAAGGACGCTCATTTAAAATAAAAATGCTTCAATATCTATATATATAAAGCTCT